>JAEMWC010000119.1:967500-987500 GCA_016490735.1 Pachyseris speciosa | reverse complement strand
CATTGTTGGTCCGACAAATTCAGGCAAATCAAGGTTCGTAGTGGACCAGATCAAAGGCCCTTTCCGCGGCAAGTTCAACTACATCGTGCTTATATGCCCGACATTCGCGCACAACAAGACTTACCGCCAAATTGATGAAACTGATCCACGGATGGATGTGATAATATGCGAGCAGCATGAGGTGGAATTTTTGTTGATGATCGTGACCTTTATTTCTAAGGGTACCAACACGCTCATAATCCTCGATGACTGCGCAACCTCGAGAGGTGTTAAAAAGCGCACTGGCGAGCTGGTGAATCTCGCCTTTTCTGCTCGACATATGGGCATCAGCGTTTGGATGCTGACCCAGAAGATAACCAGCATCACAGCTTCCTTCCGGGAGAACGTGGTGGTAATCGTTCTTTTACACCCCCTCGTATTTTCAATAAAGCTATCTATCTATCTCGGTCAAGACCACGGAGGCCATTTTTTTATGATTGCACCGGCGAACTCTTCCAGGATGAGTACAAAGCTGAAAGAGCGAAAGTTTGCTGATGTCGTCTTCTCGCTTCGCTACCCGTTCGGGGTTGAGTTATTTTGAATTAAAAAAATGAAAGTTGTGTATATTGCACAATGACTGAAGAAGAGCTTGTGATTGCAGAAGTTATGAACATGCTGGAAGCCGAGCCGTCAAGTGGGCAAGTTGGTGATGTTGTGGCCGCTCCCGGACCTGACATTCGTGCTCTTCGTAAGAAGCTGGTCGTGCTGGTGTCGACAGGCAAAGCCAAAGGGGCCATCGGAGTGCAGTTGACACACGAGGAGGTGAAGCGCCTCTCTGACAAAGATGTTGAGACATACTTCAGAAGTTACGAGACTTACGGGTGGGCTCAAATATGAAGGTAGATTGTGGACAAAATGTTCGATTCGTCGTTTCGTTATGGCGTTTCATCGTTTCCGCACACCGATTCTTCTAGTCGAGTCGTTGTTTTCCGAGTTCGACTCGTCGTACTGCCAGTTCGACTCTTCATCTTGTCAGTTCGATTCGTCGGCTGGCCTTTTCGACTCGTCGTTTTCCGAGTTCGACTCATCACTGAGCACATCGGCTCGTCGTCGTTTGTCGTTTTGCCGTTTCGTCGTTTCGTCATGTCGTTTCATCGTTTCGTTATGGCGTTTCATCGTTTCGCCTCGTCCAGTCAGAGAGGCTATAATTCGACTGATAATACATGAAGTGTTACTTGATTCCATGCACTGATACATGACGTATTTATCCAGAATAATAATTTGTTTGCTCTCTGCCAACTGAAATGGATTCTTTGAAGAGCTACCTACGCCATAGCATCGAATTGGTCTTGAATCGAGTAAATGATCATTTTCATGAAAGTGAAAATGGAATTGGATATCTTGTAACACACCTTGACAGAGTTTGTGGTTTCCATCTATATGCCACAGTGAAAGGGGGGCCTGGACAAAGTATGTTCTGCGTCTGACTGCTGTAAGCTGTAGTGCCAGCATTAAAATTTCTTCGGGACACAACCTTCTCATGCTGTCTCGAATACGATCCCATTGCACATTGTGACCTCTTGCGCGAAGTTGTCCACGCATGTTCCTATATCCACATCTAGGAAAGGTATTCAGAACATATGAGCTTTTGACCAAATAGATAAGCAAGGCATTAAAAACATTTCAGTGCTGGATGCAAGGAAGGGGATTTTGGGGGTTGCACTGCTCCCTCTCCCATAAGAAGCTGAAAATACTGGAACTGTCTTTATTGAGACATCACATTAAGTTTTTTTTAATTGTCTCCTTGCCACCACAGGAACTGGCCCTTCCCCTTTCAAAAATGATCCTCAGTCTCTCATAGTGTTGACAACACAATTTGCTGTAGAGCACTGTCACTGTGTTACAATGTACCTGAATCATTCCTCATTCACTTCCATGGAAAATCCTCAGCAAGTGTATTGTCCTTTTTATGCACTTGATATTCAGTGATTTTTTCTTCCACAACTAGTGCTAATATCTAGCCAAAGCCTGTAAAGCAGCTCGCCCCTGCAAAGTGGCCATTTGGCATTTACGCAAGGATTGCTGCTTAATAGTGGTTCAACATAATTCTTTCTGTTATAGGAATGGTTTACTTTGCCCTAAGTAGTGGACCTGGATATAGCATTCACACTGTGAAAAATACATGTAACATAACAATATCTCATTGAACATATGCAGAATGTTTCTATGGACTAAAAAGCCAGAGGTCATAGGTTTGACTCTGAGTATTGGTACACCAACATTTTATTCATTTAAGTTATACACCTGTGGCATTGACTAAAAATACATTATCAATACATGCAGGGCTGTCACTAATTTTTGAGTTAGGTGGAGACGTGCAAAAAGTAGCCGGGAATCCAGCTGTTGTTATATAGTCAATATGCTGTTGTTCTATGAAATATAATTTGAAAAGTATTAATCTGTAATATTTATACTAAAACATACATGATAAACCCTTGGATAAAAAATAACACCTGGTCAAGATGTTATTATTACTAATTTGATAATCTATAAGCCTTCTTACATTTTGAAAAAATTTGGTAATGTTGTTTCCCTTACTTAAATCATGCCACTTTGTAAGCTCTTGGAAACAGCATTCAGCCTCATGTATAAATTTTGCCAAACCAATATATATTGACCAGTATACACATCAATATAACGCAAGCATTGGAATCCCAAATACGACAATGAAAGAATTCATAGTTAAATAACATCATCCAATTCTGCGTCGGTTAGAGAACTGTGTTTTTCAAAGTGGAGTTGATATTCAATGATGCGTCGTCGGATTGTCTTGGTAGACACACAGAAAAGTCGAGCAATTTGTTCAGGAGTAAAATTGTTCTCAAGTTATTGTTCCAGAAGTTCTTTAGGAATATCTATACTGGGACGACCCCTGCATCCTGTACACTTGAACAACTGCCTTTGTAATGAGTTGTCATAACCACCAAGAACAAGCCAGAACCACCAAGAAAAGGCCAGCCTACGAATCGAACTGACAAGATGAAGAGTCGAATTGGCAATGCGATGAGTCGAACTGGCAGTACGACGAGTCGAACTCGGAAAACAACGACTCGACTAGAAGAATCGGTGTGCGGAAACGATGAAACGCCATAACGAAACGACGAATCGAACATTTTGTCCACAATCTACGTTCATACTCAAAGACAACTGACAGCTTGATCGACAGCTTCATTTTTCCTGTAACCAATGCGATCGGAATAGCTGTTAACGTTGAAGACATCGACACTTATCAAAAAGAACTCAGAAACGACTACATCATTACCAAAGAGCTCTTCAACTTAGCCATCAACCTTGCTTTGAAGTGCGACCGGCTTCTTGCTGTGGCCAACGCAACGCTGATCACCACAAAACATATTGATTTTAATGATCATTCGAAGAGTGAGGATGTTGAAGAAATTCCCGAGCAATCCTCAGCAACTGTTGAATAATTGTTCACAAATACTGAGAAATTGCTTACTATTTTTTATTTACTTTACATACCGTCGAATGAACTGAGCACTACCTAGGTCATCATATTATTGCAAAATGTGGACCGAACAATCTGAGAGCGTACATTCGCAAGGCGAGACACAGACAACACATTCGCAGGGCGATATCACACGGCAAATGACTTCACCAACTCCAACCACGCAGCGCAAAAAAAATCCCAATCGAGTGGCTGCAGGCAAATTGGTCGCTGAAACTAGGAGGCAAGCGCTCGAAGCACAGAAAAAGCCGCAGCTGAGGCTGCTATCATAATCGCAAACAACAACGCGAAAAAAGCCCCCGCGGCACCTGCGCCAGCCCTGGCTACTGAAGGCGAAAGCCCTTGAAACAATTGCAGCACTACCCAATGGCTTACTGCGGGCAGCATTGTCATCTCACTGATCGGGCTTTATTACAAACGTGAACATCTCAAGGCTGTATTTAAGAAAACGGATGAGCCTAAGTCACAAGCTGCACCTGCACAAGCGAGACCATCTCCGAAGCCAAAAGGCAACCGTCGCTTGCATTAAACATTTGCGGTCATCATGTAAATTAACATTGTCAGTTGTGAAAGTTGACGTTCTCCAGGTTTTCATGTCCACCTCGGCCATTTTCGGCATCGGACTAATATGGATCAACTTCAGCGAAAAGGTCGGCGATCTTATGAACCCCCTTTACTGACACCGACTCAGCTGAGGAGGAGTGTGATTAATTTTTGTTTTGAAATTTGAAGTTTTGCATATATATGGCAAATTGTTCCAAACAGTCAAGTCTGACAATAAGGATACTTCACAAATTAATGTGATCAAGTAAGCTGAAGCCACTCAAAAGGCACTAAGGCCACAAGGTAGCGGGCATTACCCCTTAAATCTACCAAAGCAAAGATTGGGCCCAAGCATTAGCAGCCATGGACAGCTGTTTCGGCCTTGTTAGGCCTCATCAGCATGGCATAGCTAATTATTTAGTTATTTTTTTTAGTTATTTAGTAACTTCCATTTAGTGAAAATGACATAACCAAAAAAAAAAATTCACTAAATGAGGGACTAACGAACGGACTCGAAGTCCCAGCGAGGTCAGCCCCCAGAAGCTCAAGTACCCACATATCAATAAAACAGGCAATGAAAACGTAAAGCTTGTGGGATGTGGCTGGAGTGACAAGGATACTTCACAAATTAATGTGATCAAGTAAGCTGAAGCCACTCAAAAGGCACTAAGGCCACAAGGTAGCGGGCATTACCCCTTAAATCTACCAAAGCATTATCCTTGTCACTCCAGCCACATCCCACAAGCTTTACGTTTTCATTGCTTGTTTTATTGATATGTGGGTACTTGAGCCTGAGCATTAGCTATGCCATGCTGATGAGGCCTAACAAGGCCGAAACAGCTGTCCATGGCTGCTAATGCTTGGGCTCAATCTTTGCTTTGGTAGATTTAAGGGGTAATGCCCGCTACCTTGTGGCCTTAGTGCGTTTTGAGTGGCTTCAGCTTACTTGATCACATTAATTTGTGAAGTATCCTTGTCACTCCAGCCACATCCCACAAGCTTTACGTTTTCTTTGCTTGTTTTATTGATATGTGGGTACTTGAGCCTGAGTATTAGCTATGCCATGCTGATGAGGCCTAACAAGGCCGAAACAGCTGTCCATGGCTGCTAATGCTTGGGCTCAATTTTTGCTTTGGTAGATTTAAGGGGTAATGCCCGCTACCTTGTGGCCTTAGTGCGTTTTGAGTGGCTTCAGCTTACTTGATCACATTAATTTGTGAAGTATCCTTGTCACTCCAGCCACATCCCACAAGCTTTACGTTTTCTTTGCTTGTTTTATTGATATGTGGGTACTTGAGCCTGAGTATTAGCTATGCCATGCTGATGAGGCCTAACAAGGCCGAAACAGCTGTCCATGGCTGCTAATGCTTGGGCTCAATCTTTGCTTTGGTAGATTTGAGGGGTAATGCCCGCTACCTTGTGGCCTTAGTGCCTTTTGAGTGGCTTCAGCTTACTTGATCACATTAATTTGTGAAGTATCCTTGTCACTCCAGCCACATCCCACAAGCTTTACCTTTTCAAGTCTGACAATAAGCTTGTCAAAACGATCGTAGATGGTGAGAGTCTCACAGGCCTTGCCGCCGGTATCGGCTGGGTCGCAAAAAAGGCGGTGAAAGAGAATTTTACCTCCAACCCCAGCAGCAGTGCGATGAACTAGGTGAAGTTCACAGCCGTCATGGCGGGTAGCATTGCGCTCAAACAGTACCTCGAGGGCCAAAAAATCCTCCCCGCCAACGTTTGATGATTTGAAAAAGGACTCTGATATATACGAAACATGGCAAGTATCGCTATTATGGTTGGTGGAGCTGTGTTGAATGCCTCGACTTTCATCGGCGGCTGTTATCTCGCGAGGGCTCTCGGCGGCGATGACACAGCTGCTGAAAAGAAAAAGAAGGTCATGATAGAGTGCTCGAGGGTTATCAAGCGGCTTATGCCAAATAGACGCGTGACCGCACCAAACTTTATGACTGGATTGCGACTAACGCGCAAATAAAAGCGGATGCCAGGCTGAACTTCATCAACACTGACTGATGCCTTCAAACTGTACAGCCAGGCACACCCTGGTAAACGAATGATACCACCCAAGGAGCCCAAGTTCTCTGATTTCAATCAGCCAAGCGAGCTGCAGAAAAAGGGTGAACTCATGTTCGTAGGCGCCGGGACTCTTGCTCTGGGCTACACTGCCTTCCGGTTCCTTTGAACTTTTCATCATAATAAGATATGTGATAGATACCAAACTCGTAAAGGTACAGCCCCGGGAGCTACTGGAAAAGTATTGTCGCTATCAAAAAATTATCTGAGGCTGCCAAGGTACCGGAAGAAACCGCAAAAAAGTGGCTGATCAAACAAACGATTTGGCAGATCTTCCTCCCCGCGTCGCGGCGCATTCCTCGACCGAAATTCGATGTTACCACACCCAATGCGGTCCACCAAGCAGACCTTTTATTTCTGTCGCACAAAAAACTCCCATGCGGGCGCAAAGTTTTCAAATACGCGCTGACCGTTAACGACATGGCCAGCCATTACAAAGGAACCGAACCCTTGACCTCGAAAAATTCTGATGAGGTTGCCCAGGCCTTTCAGAAGATTAACAAGCGCGGGCCTCTTAGATGGCCACGAATGCTGCAAGTTGATTCCGGGCGCGAATTCATGGGCGCTGCTAGAAAAGAGATGGAAAATCACAAAACATATATCCGGCGTGGGCGCATTGAAATTCACCGCGACCAGGCCATTGTTGAACGTTTCAACCGAACCCTTACCAAGCGCTTTTTCGGCCACCAGTACGCCGTTGAACTGCGACTCCCTGAGGGCCAGCGGTCCACTGCTCAGGTGAAAAGGCTTCCCGACGTTGTGGCCGCTCTAAACAACGAAATCACACGGTTGACTGGTAAAACACCCGTAGAAGCTATCAAAGGAAAAGCTGTTGCTGCAAAACCATCGACAGCTTACTCGAGGCCTGTTGGGGAAAGGGAAAAAAACTCCCCTCCCTTGTCAATGTCCGGTATTTGTTTCAACCTGGTGACTTGGAAGGTGGTGTGAAAAGAGCTACAGAACCAATTTTGTCTTTAGAAGTTTACAACATTGAAAGGTCTGTTACTAAACCAAATGAGCCTGTACTGTATTACTTGCACGACGGTCTCAAGCGCGGCTTCGTTCATGAAGAACTGTAGGTTGTCCCTCCAAACACAGAGTTATCGCCCGAGCAGCAACTCTAAATATTCTTCAACTTCAGCAATTTCAGCATCTGTTAATGCAAATTGTTGCTCAACAGAGATGTACCCATAAGCATTTGTATGGATTCCATCATCTGCTATCCATCGCTTTGAATCAAAAGGGGAAAGTGAAATTTTGTTGACAATGCATACCATAGATCTCATGCCCCTCGCTTCGAAGAATGCCATAACTGCTTCGCCGAAAAGCGTTTCCTTGTACTGTTTGTGTTTGATTTGTTTCTTGACAACGCTCTTTTTTACACCCTTCGCTTTTTTGGTAATTTTTTCGTCTGCTTTCAAGATCGAATACATTTTCAATCTCAGACAAACACACTCTCCTTTCATTTTGCCCAAAACTTTTTTGTTGACGCTTGAATGAAGTGGATGATCTTTTGGGAAGTCGCTCGTATCATACAGATGTTTGTTTGATTCGATGTCTTTGTAGACGTCATCTGTTTCAATCTCAAGCAGAAGGGTGTCAGTGTCTGTGTACAATAGATTGCATTTCGAGCCGTATTGTTTTTTTTAGCTTGTTGTAAAAGAAGTCGTACATCAGGATCTTGCCGTTGTCAAGGGTCGTCATCCCGGTGTAAACAGGTTTGTTGAGAATGAGCTTGCTTTTGTGCATGTCGATTCCGACCTGGTCGTTCGAGAATATCACATGCCTTGAGTACAAAGGACTGGCAACCAATTTTGTTATTTTGTCTGTCTCATTGCTGCGCCCTATTTTTATGTCAACACGGTCGCGCAAGTTTGCCATGGTTTTTCCAAAAACTGAGTTGTTCATGAGCTTGTAAAAGTTCTTTTCAAAGTCGCTCTTTGCGTTTTTCCTGAATTCTGTATTCATCCGGATGTACGGCTCCATCCAACATTCCTGTTCGAACTCCAGCACCCTGTGTACACGTTTCAGTTTCATGCCCTGCTTCAGATAAAACTGCAGGTTTCTGTAATGCACGACATAGTTGTTTTTGTCCTCAAGCGTCAACAGCAACTTCTCGCTGTCTGAAGGTTAAAGCTCCAGGTCGTTTGGTAACCCGACATCCATTCTTTTTTCACGTCCCTTTCTCCGGTGCCAGTGGATAGCTGTTGTGTTCTTTATGCAGGTCTGCAGGATATTCAGATCATCCTCGAGAATCCATCCATTTTTTGCCGTCTCTTTTTTCTAAAGTATCTTTTCCTCCATGGGCATGACACGTCTCCATTTGAAATCTCTTTCCGGGAGTGGCTTGCTCATTGCCCACCTGTAAAGGTTGTATGCGTCGAGATGCAAGATGTAATTGCTCGGTTTTCCGGTATCATAGTCGTCAAAAAGAGGGTTGTTTGCCTTGGTATATCTTTTGCTTTCCATCGAGATTCTTCCCCGCATTCCCCTTTCCACGAAGAGATGCATGTCATAATCTTTCAGAAGCTCCAACCTCCTCCAACCAACCAATATTTTTTGTGGTTCTTGAGCAAGTCCGCTCTCGTGAAACCGGTTAAGCACATCATACAAAAGTATGTTTTATTATTCTTTGTCTTATCAAACAGAGGTGCGCTTTCTCTTTTTACATAACGGTAGTGCTGCCTTTCACGCGACTCAATTAACATCATGTTTATCTTCGGCACATTCGCTTCTTTCCTACTTATCCCATGTACTATCACACGATCATTTTCCCAGCCAAAGACATTTAATGCGAGGTTTCTGTTTTGCGCCTCAAGCTTGTATATTTGTTTCACCGGTGTTCGAAAGTCAATGCCTTCATAGTTGATGCCATCGTTGACTGGATACTTGCTTGGTCTTTGCAGGTTCTTTCCATCTTTTGGAGGAAATAAAGCGGCCCTGAGTTCCCACTTCAGGCATTCGTTGTCTCTGTTTTGCACATTCACTATGGCCTTCTTTTTTGCCAGATTGGCAGGAAGAGGCAAATAAGTTCCTCCGCGCAGTGGCTGATAACGTGCGACATTCACGTACGCAACCATTATTCTTTCGAGAACCCATCCTGATCCTTCACCTTTTGTTCTTTCAGTGAATCTATCGAATTCTTGTTTTATCAGTTCTTCATCATTTCTGTTGAAAACGTGCGGTTTCTTTTTCTTGAAAATAATGTTCCATGTACTGAGTTTCGCCGGTTCTTTCTATTGAAAACTTTACTTTCAACCCAAAACTTACTTTTACACTTTTCAACTTCATGGTTTCATATTCAACCAAGTCAGTAAACTTTGCTTTTATTGCTCTTGCAGACACAAGGAAATCATCGTTTTCAGTTTCTTCCGATACAAGCATTCTCCAAACACGAAGCCATTCTTTAAAATTATTTTGAGCCAATAAAAACACGTCATAATTTACAACCAAATCAGGTTGTAATGGTTGAAGGAGGTTTCTGTTTACCTACCGCGTGATTGGTCCGTAAAACATTCGCAGAGCTTCTGATGAAACTCTTGTGGCTGCCATGTTGGCGTATATACCGGTGCAGATGTTTCTTCAATAGGAAATATTTCTGACACACTTCCGTGTATAAACAAGTGCAGATATTTCTTCAATAGGAAATATTTTCTGCGGCATATAGATTACGGCTTCACTGGACCGCGAGGTCACGCTAATTCGTTTTATAGTGTTTGCGTTATTTTGGTCTCACACACAAGTAAAGTACTGGTTCTGGACACACCATGCTACATAATCGGGATCCAAGTATTTTCGAGAAACGAGGCGAACCTGGGAGCCGTGTTTCTCGAAAATACTTGGATCACAATTGTGTAGTATGGTGTGCCAGAACCAGTACTTTACATGTGTTTTCAGGATATAGCAGTGTTTGTTTATCGTCGAGTATAGCCATCATCAATGGAGAATGATTTCGCTTCTACTCTAAACTACAACAATTGTTAGACTTATGGATCTTTAAATTTCGGTGTCTCACCTAATAATTACGAATGACAGCTAGCAGAGACAGAGAGAAGAGGAACCACGATCACAAACGCGCTTAGCCATTTGTTTGAAAATATTGCATCATGGTATCCTGTTGTCATTTGCTACTAGTTCTGACATTACACCAGCCGTTCACATGTCGTTCAGTGATAACATATTACGAAATAGCTTACGCACGCTACGCGTGCCTATGTTCTTTTAATGTTATCAACATGTTTTTTAAATACTGTCTTTCACTTCCTGTTACCATATCATTAGCATGTATAAATTAATAAACACTACCTTACATTCCTTAAAATATTTTATTGTTTTATTTATTTGCTTTAGACCACTGTCCACCATTGTTAACTGATGAGGAGCTGGTAAAATTAACTAAGAAGTTTAAAGAGGAACACAAGGAATGTGTGCGTGTCTTGCCTTACAAAAAAGAATGTGGCCTGGTTGAGGTGTGTTTATACGTTCATAGTGGAAAGTCTGGTATATTACAAGATTTGAAAGAAGAAGCCGAACAAGTCTTCCCACACCAACAGGTCGATGTTCAATGCTTAGATCTGTATAACAAGGGATCAAGAGTGCTTAAAGCCAGAAATCTTACGTATGCTTCGGGTAAACCAGGAAGACTAGAGGGAGATGAGATTGATAAAATTAGTGAAATCATCAGTAAAAATCTACATGTCTTCTCGAAGTATCGTAACGTCACTGCTGTGCAACCCTCTTTGAAAGTAACAGAATCAAAGCAGACATCAGAGTCATGTATCGCTGTCTATGTGCTTGGGAAAGGACGCATTCCGATCGGCGAGTTAGAGATTCCTCAGAGTGTTGGTGGCTACCGTGTAGACGTGGTGGACGGATTTTGGTATCAGACAGCTGGGGAACTATGGGAACCAAAGGAAGCACAAAAGCCATTCATCTGTCTTCGTTTGGGTGCCAGCATTGGTGTCAAAGGAGAAAAAGCATCAGGGACTCTAGGAGCCATTCTGAAAGATGACGATACTGGTATGTTTTATTTACTGTCTAATGATCATGTGTTGAATGGTGGAAGAAAGCAGCAAATTATTCATCCTGGTTTGAACGACTATCAGAACGTCGCATTGTGGCATTTAAGGTCTTACATGCAGAAGGTAAACACAGAAACCCCTGGACCTCGTGCAGCTGAAATTGACGGTCTTCTTGCTGATCTTACTGATCTTGGTGATCTTGATGAGTTTGATGATTTTCAAACTCAACTAAAAAGGAAGTTCTATGTCGTCAAAGAAATAGAAAAAAAGCATATTAAACTTATTGAGGATGATGAAACAAAGCCCGATGAAATTAACTTCCAAGGTGAAGACGCAGAAAAAATAGAGAAGTACAAATATCGTTTCAGATATTTTTTCCCATTTGACCACCAAGTGCGAAGAAACCGCATAAATGCCTGGCGTAATAGGAGACTACTTGACTTACAGAGATTCGAGCAAGATTTTTTGTATTGTCTGAGAAATCCACTAAGAGATGTAGCAACTTTCAGGAAAGGTATCAGGGACAATGTACAGTTCCATGGCAAGAAATATTACGTGGATGCTGCTGTTGCTGAGTTGAGCCAAGTTGAAGAGGACGAATTAAAAGCCAGAGGGACAATTGAATTAGTTGCCACAGACTATTTACCCAACGGAAACTGCACACCGTCAACAACGGATGAGAGAAAGAGGGCTCGCGAGTTTTGTAAGAGTGGTCGAACAACAGGATTCACTACAACAACAGACCTTCTCCGTAGTTGGAATGATGCGCCAGTGTTTCTACGGGATGAAGAGAATAAGAACAGCAGATGTAGGATACGTGACGATGGCCTGCATGATTTTGTGAATTCCAGTCGGGACCAACAGTCCAGAGCGAATGAACCTGAAACGCCACGTGAAGAAGGTGAAAAAGATGAACCCAGTGATCCTGGTAGAGGATGGCTCCTAAACTGCTTGTGCTTGCCACGTGAGGAAAAAACAGCATTTTCAACTTACGGGGATTCAGGGGCAGTCGTTTTCGAGAAATGTGAAGGCAAGCGCTTGTCAGGGTTTGGAGTTCTCTTCGGGTTTTTGTGTCGGGATACAAACGTTGTACGCTTGCATCGCCATTAGAAATTGTTCTCAAAACACTGTCCGAGAAAGTATCAGACACATGCAGTTTGAAACTAGTTTCAGACTTCGAGGAGAAATCCCCTCCTAAAAGCAATCCTGGATCCGCCCCTCAGAATTGATGTCATTGGTTTTGGTCCTGCTTCTTACTGGTTAAGGAAGTGACCGCCGACCGGTCTCCCGACGTCTGCAAACTTACAGAGTTTGTATCGAGAAGTGTTCGTTACTCGGAGAGGATACATGAGTACCGTAGACTCTTGCGTGAGGAGTTTATTCCACATATGCTTTGCTTTGATGTTAATTAATGATTTTGAAGCAAACATGGATAGAGAGAAAATGATTAGTAGATTATTCATATAAAAGGGCTTTAGACGAGTTAAATCCATGTAGAGAAAAATTCATTACTCAGTCCTACATTTATTTCATCCAGATTTCTTTAAATTAGCAGCAAATGAAGTAAAGGGCAGTACCGCAGTTCATGCCTTATTTGGTTAGTGTAGTTTTTGATCCAAAAAGCCAACAGCCAACCGCGTTTTTATTTCAATTCTTCTCTCTCAGTGTCAGTTATTAGTAAGATGAAGAAGCATTTGTGGTGCAGTTTGGGTTGTTATGGCAAGCCGTTGCTGCCAAAAGCCTATCGAGTTGTAAATCCTGGTCCAAATGTCTTTCAATATCATCGAGTTAGAAAAGTTACATGGTCAGTTTTGGAATTGCATGGTCGAGTTCTGGAGAACCATGGTTGAGTTGCATTTTGAAAGTTTGAGTTCTCGCTAGCGAGTTTTTATATTCTCGCTAGCGAATTTTCAATTTCTCGCTAGCGAGTTTTTAATTTCTCGCTAGCGAGTTTTCAATTTCTCGCTAGCGAGTTTTTAAATTCTCGCTAGCGAGTTTTCAATTTCTCGCTAGCGAGTTTTCAATTTCTCGCTAGCGAGTTTTTAATTTTTCGCTAGCGAGTTGTCAATTTCTCGCTAGCGAGTTTTTAATTTTTTCGCCAGCGAGTTTTCAATTTCCCGCTAGCGAGTTTTTCTCAATCGTGCGCAAGCGGAATATGCGGACGGATGTTCTAGACGGTGGAGGAAACTTTAGACCATAGAGGGAAGTTGAAGGCCGCGAATGGAAGCCGTAAATTTCGCAATTTTGAACTGTTGTTTTCTTTGAGGGCTCGAACTGGCGGGATTTAAGTGTACCGATATTTCATTAAGCCAAAGAACATAATGCAAACAAGACGCTCTATGAGCTTCTACCTGGGACACCTTCAACACCTTGCGAAGTGCAGAAGTAGACGTACGCTAAAACCGACTATTGGTTCGAAAATTGATCAAAGGGCCCTTGAAGCCAGCTCATTCACGTAGTGGCTAAGTGCATGCATTCGGGTATTCATTGCTGCTGTAGTCTGATGCGATTTCAATACAGGTTTGCAACATGAGGTGAAATAGTTAGGCAGAGGAGCTTGTCGATTTCTTTCGACAAAGTGACAAATATTCTTTGTCGGCTGGAATTTAGTTGTGATTCAGTAATTTTGCATATCTTGCACTGTAAAAAACAATGAAAGTCTTCAGGATCTAGACGTGTTCAGCATCGCATGTCACGAAAGGACATTTAATGCACCTTCTTTTTTTCCTTCAAAACCTAGGAAAAATTATGTTGAGCCACTGTAAATTTATAATAGTCGTAATAGTTGAACGATGCCAACACTGATGAACTTTGTTGTGCTTCCTGCATCACAAATAATGCTTGACTTAATGGCAAATTTAGATAATGATCTTTTTCTTGTCACGTACTGGCGCCACGGAGTCTGGCTTGTACAGTAGTTCATTTCACAAGTAAATCAGTTTAAAATTACTTTCGATCCGTATTAAAGCGCGGGTCAGAAACTGTACTTCTCCTGAGCCGAGCTTAATTACAGTTTAGGTCGACCCAAATTAGTTACAGTCATGAAACGATACCACGATTTCAAATACTACAGCGAGGCTGAATTATAAAAGTAATTCAAGTGGGAGCCAGTGACATTATTTTCGCATAGCCAACTCCGAAAACAGTTTTACGTGATTCCCTCGTACAAAAACAAAGATGCATTGAGCGAACCCAAAAGCAAATCATTTTCATTTTTCATACGGATTGTTTCCGAGAATCAGAAAGCGTGCGTTCGACTTCTGCACTTCACAAGGTGTCCAAAGTGTACCGAGTTAACGCTCAGAGAGCGTCTTGTTTGCATCATGTTCTTTGGGTCAATGAAATATCGGTACACTTGAACCCCGCCAGTTCGAGCCCTCAAAGAAAACAACAGTTCAAAATTGCAAAATTTACGGCTTCCATTCGCGGCCTTCAACTTCCATCTATGTATGGTCTAAAGCTTCCGCCACCGTCTACAACATCCGTCCGCATATTGCGCTTGCGCACGATTGTGAAAAACTCGCTAGCGAGAAATTGAAAAACTCGCTAGCGAGAAATTGAAAACTCGCTAGCGAGAATTTGAAATCTCGCTAGCGAGAAATTGACAACTCGCCAGCGAGAAATTGAAAACTCGCTACCGAGAATTTAAAATCTCGCTAGCGAGAAATTGAAAACTCGCTAGCGAGAAATTGAAAACTCGCTAGCGAGAATTTAAAATCTCGCTAGCGAGAAATTGAAAACTCGCTAGCGAGAATTTAAAAACTCGCTAGCGAGAAATTGAAAACTCGCTAGCGAGAATTTAAAAACTCGCTAGCGAGAAATTGAAAACTCGCTAGCGAGAATATAAAAACTCGCTAGCGAGAACTCAAACTTTCAAAATGCAACTCAACCATGGTTCTCCAGAACTCGACCATGCAATTTCAAAACTGACCATGTAACTTTTCTAACTCGATGATATTGAAAGACATTTGGACCAGGCTTTACAACTCGATAGGCTTTTGGCAGCAACGGCTTGCCATAGGTTGTCCCTCAGGGCTTTGCCCGTGTTATGCCCTCTTCAGACTTGTGCACGTGCCTGCTGTCAGGACGTGCTTGTTTCTAAAGATTTGTTAACAAGTTATTAGAGTAATTTATCTCGTTAAATATTTTTGTCCATTTGATTCCTTTTAGCTTCTTTAAGAAGTTGCGTAATTGTTGGAATAGTCCGAAAACATTGAAGCATCATGTTTTAAGCTTATCCGCGTCTTCTATACATTTATTCACATTTACGCTTTAATTAGCTTTATAGTTAAAGACTATGGTTGTACATGAGAAACAAACAGATTGATTGTTAAGTTTGAATAAACGTTAAAGCTGCACAGGACACTTACTTCGTCAAACAAGTTTGAATTTTGAAAATCGATTCCGCAAAACTTTAACAGAAAGTGTAGAGGATGATGGATTAACATCATGATTGTCGGTTTACTGAAAGATTGTCCTTTTACAGTAATATTTTAGGCCGCAGAACAGCAGTCAGCAAAATCAGTCGTCATATTTCGTTCATACTCTTTTAAATAAATATGTATGTAAAGCGAAAAAGTGTCCTACACATCCTCAACTGCCTCTACTGCACCAGAAGTTTGGCGGGTGAACGTCTTTTTAAGACTCATCGTCAGCAAGAACGACCAACTTTATTACTCGGGCTGTCCGCGTCTCGCGCGGCGCCCGGGTCTAAGATTACCGACGGTTCTTCTTTTTCGTCGTCGAATATCATCCCCAAAGCTCACTTCCGGCGTTTCTGCGCAAGCGCTAACGATTTTTAACAGAGTGATGCCTGTTGTCACGTATCGGAAAATGTTGATTCACCTTGTGTCTTTTGAAGTCTGAACAAACAATATGTTAAGAGAAGTGTCTGCAAGTTCAACGGCGAGAAGAAAGCTTTTAACATGAGTAAACTTAACTCCAGATGGACTGCCGTGTTTCCTCGTGTCTGCTTCAGTAGACTGCAAGTAGTCTCTAATTTTGGCGATGGATTGTGGGGCGGGCGAAAGACACGTGAGCGCGCGAAGTTGCGAGGAGACGCGACAGGAGGGGAGCGCCAAAAATTAGAGACTACAGACAAAGGGAGTTTGACCTTTCACGGCCGAGTGATTCGGAAGTGTAAATCTCATATCAACAGCAAGAATGATGCCTGTTGTCACGTATCGGAAAACGTCGATTCACCTTGTGTCTTTGAAGTCTGAACAACTATGTTAAGAGAAGTGTCTATACGAATGTTTGCAAGTTCAACAGCGAGAAGAAAGCTTTTAACATGACCAAAAGTTAACTCCAGATGAATTGCCGTGTACCCCGTATCCGCTCCATTGAGATGTACATTTTGTTGAATAACTCAAGTACGGGATATCACACACCCCTGAGACTTTGACAGGTATTCCCAAAATATCTCAATTTCTGGACTTTAATTTTTGAATGATAAGCGATTAGTTTTTACAAATGTACTAGCGTCACTTGAAACTGTCCAGAAACGTTCCTTTCTTGTGTTTCAAATGACCCTGGATTGACGTATTTGTAAACAGTTTCACTCCGCTAATTAATTTTCTACTCACATTTCACCGAGACTCCATTAACGTTTATGCGAAAAAATCCTACATCGTTCGATAAGCGTTTCCTTTCTCAAACAATTATCCGTGCGAAAACAAGTGTGCCTAGTTTTTTTTTGGAATCAATACACAATTTTTATCACCTTGCAAAACGATAAACCTCTGTGGCCTAAAGGTCATTGTTCCTGCCTGTGACGCAGCTAACCCGGGTTCGATGTCTTTTAGTGGTATATATCACGGGCTTTATTTTTTCTGTTTCTCTTTTCCTTGTTCTTTTAGAAATATTTTTTACAAGTGTTATAATTACTGTTCTCAATGGTTGAGCTGTATTTTAGAGGAATATATGTTGATAGGGGTCTAAAGAAATAGACTAACACAAGCTTAACACAATGCGTCCGATGTAAGAAAGACAGACTTCCCTCTATTCTTTTGTTTAGCGCTAAGTTAGGGATACAATACTGTTTTTGCAAGCCCGAGTTTAGGCTAATTGTAGCCTCTTGTTTAGTAAATCATTAGTGAACCTTGACTCTTATCTTTGCCCCTTATATTAGGGTTTTTTCTTTTGTGAACTAAGAATGACCAGTTTTCTGGCTGGGAAATCTCCCGCTCTTTTAGTCATGATAGTACTCACATGTTTCTGTTTCGTTGCTGTTTATTGTGGTGTCGAAAGGAGAGGCAACGTCGATAATCTACTGTCAAGGACAAGCGGCTTATGCTAACGGACGTTGCCGTACCGTCAGAAAACAAGAGGCCATGATGGCCTTCACTCGGCCTTCCAAGAGGAATTTCAATAAACCTAGGCTAACATAATGTGGAGTAATATGATCTTGTAAAGGAACATCATTAGTAATTCTAATTGTTTTGTTTTGGAGTCTTATAATCTGCAATAATGGGTTTTCATAGTTATTACCCCACAATATGCAACCATATTAAAGATAAGGGTAAATAAGAGAATAATAAATATTAGTTAAACATTGATTACCTAGATAACGCGTTATCTTAATCATAATGTTAATACACTTGCTACCTTTGTCACAAATATATGCTATATGATCATGCCAAGATAAGTGATCATCAATATAAGTACCTAAATATTTCAGTTTTGATACTTGTTCAAGGCATTGACCAGCCAGTGTTAATGGTGGAAGTAAGTTGTAACTTATTTTTTGACGAGGTTGGAAGGTGAGATATTTTGTTTTCTTTAAAGTGCCAATGAAGTTAAAAATTTGTTTGCACAAATTTACAGGTCTAAGTGTCCTCTTTCAAGAATGGCAGATTCAATTTTACGTAGAGAAAATAAAATCGGATTTTTTACTGTCCAAATTGCACCAAAAAGCCAAAATGGTGTCTTCGGAGACTGGTGACGAGTTTTGCGTTGATGACGTAGTTGGTTCTGAAGAGTTGTTTACATTTTATCTCTCTTGCGATTCAGTGAGCTCCGCAAGTTCGGTCGAGATTTTGTTGAGATTATATTTGCTAGTTGTTCGTTGGAAAGTGGCAACCATGTCTGAAAGTGACGATATTGTCTTCTGTGGACTCGAATAGTCTAATAAATTCAGCGGAGAAGAATCAGAAAGCGAAACACCGGACGAAATAGAAGTGTGTTGGACATATCCAAAACGTTCGCCGAAGAGCCACTTGCCCATACAAGCGATGAAGAAGATACGGAAGAGGACAGTGAGGATGGTCTATGTCCAGCAGTTCTGCAAAGCTGATTCGAAGGACGGCTTAACTGCAGAATGCCCTGCCACTCAAACAATTTCCACGCAGCCGGTTACGCGTTACGCAGAAAGTAAAATTCTACTCAGACTTCTAGGTAGCTGGCTCCGCGGCTACGCGGTACGCAGAAAAATTAAAACATCAAAATGAATTCACAATAATTGATAGACGTGATTCCACATGAAAACACACGCGCTACATATGTAATATTCTTCGTTATTTAAGCCATTAAACTGAAACAAGTGCCGAAATGAGTAAATTCACTCGAATGTAATTAAAACATCAAAATGAATTCACAATAATTGATAGGGCGATTAGACATGAAAACACGCGCTACATGTATCATATTCCTCATTCTTTAAGCCACTAAACCAAATTCACAGTAATTGATAGTGTGAGTCGACATGAAAGCACGCGCTACATATATTTTTCGTTCTTCAAGCCAATGAACCGAATTCACAATAGCGTGATTCGACACGCGCTACAGATTAAACCGAAACAAGCGTGCTTGTTTACGCAAACAAATTCAGAAATCGATACTCACTCAACCCTATAGCATTTGCTTTGATGAGTCGACATGATATTTGCAAACCATGGCCACTTATTGTTCTCACCTTCAGTCACTACAAATTCAGAGCTGAGTTCAGTTTTCGAAATATATTTTAAAATGAACACTTCAATGCAAAAAATGCAGGACGAAAACTCATCTTCGCCGTTTGAAAATGAAAACATCCCAAGTCAGAACAGCCAAATGACTAGCTCTCCTTTTTTCTGTTTCCAAACCAAGAACGCCTGGACTGTTCCAAACAACGAAGGCACGAAGCTAACATATTTTAAAATATCTGTCATTTGTGGGCCTGCACAAATCAAATACCGATAACACGCGGTAATCTTTTACTTCAATGATACCAAGTTCTCACTTACTTTCCGTCGCTTTCGGTCAGTTAGAGGAGACTGAAGAATGGAGCCTTTAATTAGGTTTCTCTTCAACTCAATGGTTTAATTATTGTCAGTCTGCACAAGGACGGGCTTGTGCTCAAATAAGCTTTCCTCGAAATCCACTGTTCAAACACAAACAAGAGCTCTTCTTCGGGATGAAATCTTTTCGATGAAGGCGGACAAATCGAGTCTATTCATCCCGAAAATTTTCTTCAGGGTGAAAGTAATGCATTGGAACCTGGTGATCCAGTCTTGTTGCCACAATTTGCAAGATTTGGTCCACCGGCAGAGCAATTTCTTCCCTTCAGCTGTCTCTTCTCCGCCATGAAGATGATGTCTGTGGAACCACCAAGTACGTCATTTCCGGTGTAATCTGAGTGTTTGACCGAGCGCAAGATGGAGACACTCGAAATCGGTCAAATCCAAACTTTCAGGCCAGAAAAATCTTACATGGAGAAGGTTTCGGGCGTTTTGAACCGGGTTTATGGTTTAATAACGACATGAGCAAACAAATAAACCAAACTTGTTTTTTATTTCATAGGCACTTTAAATTTAGGGTTAATTTATTAGCACATAACCAGTCAGATATTTAGAAGTTCAGAG
>JAEMWC010000119.1:945000-962500 GCA_016490735.1 Pachyseris speciosa | reverse complement strand
TGCAGGAATGATATCTACATTTTCTATGTCTTCTTGTATACTGCTAGTAATTAACCAAAAATCTAAACGACGTTGTATTATTGGGTTCTTCTGTCTCCACGTAAAACGTTGAACTTCTGGATTTCTTATTCTCCATATATCGATCAAGTCAAAAGAAGAACACAAATTTTCGATCTTTTTGCATGATTCTTTTAGTTTAGGTTTACCACCAACCCCATCCATACTAGTGTCGAGAATCACATTAAAATCTCCCCCAATAACTATCTCACAATTTGTTTCTATTTCCAGATCATCAAGATGAGTTTGAATTTCTTCAAAGAAAATACATTGATCATTAATTCTATTTGGTGCATAAATATTGGCAAGAACAAACTCGTGACCCTGAATAAGGCCTTTAAGTATGATGAATCTACCCTGTGTATCCTCGCAACAAACCTTAAATTCACAGTCAAGTCCCTCTTTTACAAGTATCATAACTCCTCTGCTATGTTCCGAACCATGACTGAAGTAAATATCTCCCCTCCACTGTGACTTCCATATATTTTCTACTTCAGGAGTGCTGTACGTTTCTTGCAAAAATATTATATCGGATTTGTCTTTTGCTAACCAATGAAAAAGCGCCTTTCTTTTTTCGAAAGAACGAATCCCTCGAGCATTCAACGATAACATTTTAAAATTAAGATTACGTTTCATACACTGTGATGAGCAATGCAATAAATAACACGGATTGATAAACGAGTGAAGAAATATTGCCAATATGAAAGCGCTCATATGAGTCCCGCACGTCCCTCAAACAAAACCACTGCTTAATTAACACACCAAAAACTACAGTAAAAGACAAAAACAACACGACAAGATTACAACACTTAATTAAAAAAATAAGACAGTAGCCAGCAAAAGCTGTTAATGACGCTACTAGCAAAACGGGTCTTGCATTCATTATAACATGTACAGACATTTACATACCGCTCCGGTTTCTTTGGAAGCAAAATATTAACAACACATTGTTCGTAAATTATATGGCCTTTGATTGGGAGTAATACGGATCACGATACTAAAACACCATCTATATACAGTTTATCAGGCTCTGCCCTACTAAAAAAAACGGTCTTACCCTGTTCTTTCGCTTTCTTCAATAAATGCATTTTCTTTTTCCTACGATCAATGATGACTTTAGGATAATCCGCTGAAATGCCAAACTCTTTGCCTTTTAATTCCTTCACTCTGGACATGACACTCTCTCGGTCTGGATATCGTAGGAACCTAGCAATGATTTGCCTCGGCTTTCCTTCAGAAGAGCTGCGCTTTCCAATTCGATGGACCCTCTGGAATTCAAAGCTATCGGCATTGTCCATGCGAAGTTCATTCTTCAAAAAATCAAGCAACACTGTCTTTGTATCTTCCTCAGTGTCCCTGGTGGAAGCCTCTTTAATTCCGAAAAACCGCAGGTTTTCACGTCGCTGGTAGACCTCCATATATGCCTTTTCATCTCTGAGTTGACTAAACTCGGCCTCCATTTTCCTCAATTTCTCCTTCAAAGATTCCGTTTCATCATTTGCAAAGCTCATTCCGTCTTCTAGCTCCTTCATTGACTTTGCCGTCTCTTTTCTAAACTCCTCAAAACATTCTACTTTCACTTGCAGATTGCTAACTTTATCATTCACAGCCTTAACATACTGCTCCATACTGTCGAATTTCAATTCCAAATTGGATAATTTTTGCAAGACCAATTCAAGTTTCGGCAAAACCGACTCTGCCGTAAGTGCCGAATCCGCCATATTGACGACGGACACCGCCTCGTGTGATTCACTAAACGCTTCAAATTCCGTCAGAGATGTATTAAATTTAAGTTTCTTGTCTGTTGGCGACGAGGATTCTTCTTCAGATGATGTCGAGCTTCCTTTCCAAGTTTTCCTCTTAGAATTATCGGCCATAAATAGCTTCCCAAACCGGAGCTACAAAAACACGTCTAACCTGACATCTTGCCCGACCCAGTCTCCACCAGGGGGTGAGTTAATGCTGTTAGGATTCGACGGTGAGGAAACACTTGGGTGTTTCGTTTTGAGCGTTAGCCTTTTGCCATGGCTTCACCAAGAAGCTTGGCTGAGCTCGGTGAGTGACGTCGATTACGCAGCAAGGGCGATTGGAAACAAGGCCAAGTTGTGAGCTATTGAACTGCATTAAAGTAATGAATAAAAAAAAAAGTGCTTTCTTTACGTTTGGGCTCATCCTTCGTTGGCTTCTCCATGGGCATCATGGGAAGGTACTTCATCCCGGAGCGTTTAACATTTACAGGCATAAACCAAATTACTCCTTAATTTGGGCGCGAAATTTCAGCGTTAATTTATAATTTTACATGTGAAATTATAAAATTGCTACGGCAACGTCTCAGTGCCAAGATGGCGTCCAGGTTTTTATATGTTACGGATGAAGATCTTATGGCTTTAAAAGAGGCTGCAGAAAACCTAAACACACGAAAGAGAAAACTGGGTGAAGGTGTTTGAGAAGTGGTGTGACGAAAATGGTCTTGAAAAAAACCCCGAGAAGGTTCTTCCTGAGCAGTTGGATAAAATACTTGAGCGATTTTTTGCCTTCTTTACCTAAACAAGACGGAACCGACTACGAACCTGGGTCCTTAAAAGTCATGCAAGCAGCACTTGACCGCCACTTGAAAGAGAAAGGTTATTCTTTTGCAATTATAAAGGACAGATAAGTTTTCAATTCCCGAAAAGTTCTTGAGGGAAAGGCGCGTAAGCTAAGAAATGAAGGAAAAAGAAAGTTCTTGATACAATAAACAAGTCAAAACCCCATTATTGTAAGCGTAATTTGTCACCCATAATATTAATAGGTAATCAAATGGTATACTCGTGAAATTAGGAAATAATTTCACTCGTCACCATTTGATTACACATACTAAGCTCTTTCGTTATACGTGAGTAAACAATTACATTTACATTTTATTTTTTACATGGTCTATAATGGCAAAACAAAACAAAACCGTCAGTTCCGGGGTTTTTCGGCTGTTCCGGTGTTGCGGGTTGTTCCGGTGTTCCTGGTTTTAGTACATGCCGTAAATCACAGCAACTTTATCAATGGGATGACTGTAAACTGCCGATGGCGTCTTGGCTTTTACATTTCGTACTCGACTGTCAGGTCCCGGAAAAAGTTCTAAAATTCTGCCTACGGACCACTTGCCTCGAACCGCATTGCTATCTGCTACCATGACAATGTCGTTGACTTTCACGTTTCGTCGTTCCACTTGCCACTGCTCTCTGGGTTTTGCAACCACCGACCAATCAGAAGACCCGTTCCGATGGCTTCGTATCAACTTTTCTGGGTACCAGGGACGGGAAAACATCTCTACTACAACGCTTCCAAAACGAGGTTGACGATTTTCTGCACAAATTCATTTCTTTAAACGGCCCCTGGAACTTCGGATGACGCTCTTCCGAGGAGTATGTCATTGGGACAGATATACGTGCCGTCGTCAAGGTCATTGGGAATCCTGCCGATTGGCCGTTGGTTAATGAGATTGGCCACCTCCAGAAATACCGTGTACAACTCCAATGGAGTTAGCATTTGATTGCCAATCGCTTTCTTTAAGGCGTTCTTGCAAGTCTTTACAAGCGCCTCTGCGCAGCCACTTTGATGAGGGGCCGCGGGTGTCGTGAGCTTCCAGTGCATTCCCTTTTCTGCGCAAAACTCCTGGATCTGCTCTTGATTCAAACCTCGCACCATTTAACGCAGCTCTCTTTCAGCTCCGACAAAATGCGAACCGTTGTCACTGATCATCACCGCCGGTTGACCTCATATGGCAAAAATCTGCGGAGAACTTGCAGAAAGTCCACGGTGGAACAGTTGATGTACTGCCCTTGTGTTCAAGCATATCAGGTAAATATGACGCCGTAGTGCTTTGCTGTCTTATTTCGTCCGACCTTGACGTTGTATGGCCCAAATTAAGTAATCACATGCTGTGTGGTAGAATGGTGGGGTTCATGGAGCTAGGCGAAGTGCTGGTAAATTTGCCATTAAATGTGTTTCGGTCTTGTAGCCATTTCTTTACAGAGCCCACATTTAAACTTGACTGTCTTGCTCAACTTCGTTCCCTGTAGGATCCAGTACTTGGTTCTAATCTTGGCTGCCGTGGCGGCTACTCCGCTATGCCCGTGTTGATGCGCATGCCTCGTTAGGGAGCGGGGATTGCGCAGTGGTGAGAGCACTTGCCTTCCACCAATGTGGCCCGGGTTCGATTCCCGGACTCGACGTCATATGTGGGTTGAGTTTGTTGTTGGTTCTCTTCTCTGCTCCGAGAGGTTTTTCTCCGGGTTCTCCGGTTTTCCCCTCTCCACAAAACCAACATTTCCAAATTCCAATTTCGTCTGCTTGTAAAGCGCATTTGATCATATACACATGGAAAATGCGCTATATAAGTTCTTAATTATTAATTATTAAGTTATTAACACTGAGATCCAATGATCACCTGGAAGAAGCGCGGGACGCCTGTTTTCATACGACACAACTGCTTGGTCAATTCTTCCTCCATCTCTGACCACACCCTGTCCGTCAACAAAGGGGCTCAGAGTCCTGAATTCTCCTTTCTTGATTCAACTGTGCAAGGACTTCTGGGATTCCTTGATCCAAAAACGTTCAGCATTTTGTAATTCCTCTGGTGAAAGCGGTCTCTCTCTTCCTTCTTGATTCTGTATTCTTAATCGCGTTTTGTTAGCTAGCCTCTGTATACGGGCTGTCACTCGTACCAGTTTTCCCCAACTTGAGAAAGTCTTCGGTCAATGGCATCATCGATCTTCTTCACTTCGCAAACTATCTTCACTTGTCGGCGTTCCAGATCTTCCTCTAAAGCAGGTTTAACTGCTTCTTGCGACCAAGGTTCTTCTGGGTTGTGTAAAAACTCTGGTCCGTTGCTCCATCTTCCTTTCAGGCCTCGCACTTTTATTTCCTCTAGACACATCATCAGCAACATTCTCTTCACCAGGGATATGTTTCCATTGACTCGGGTTACAATTGCTTTGAACGTCCCCCACTCGTGATGAAACAAAGGGCTTGAAATGGCGTGAAGGACTCTGTAGCCAGGCGAGGACAATTGCGCTGTCTGTGAAAAACTTGACGGCCTTGAACCTTATCCTGGATGCTTCTTGAATAGTTTTAGCTAAACTAGAAGTCGCAACCGCTGCTTGTAACTATAGCCCTGGTTTGCCTAGCTGCTTTAAAGGTACCACTCTTGACTTAGCAGCAATACGCCTGACGTGGTACTTGTCATCACTGATTCTCTGTCGGCTGTAGGCGTAGGCTCCAAAGGCATCTTGGGATGCGTCAGAAAATACGCGCAACATGGGCGGCTCTTCGCCACTGGCACTTGTTAAACTTCTTGGAAATTCGACGTCATTTATCTTCTTCATCTCTTTTAAAAAATTTTCCCACTTTTTACGTACAGCTGATGGGGTTTGTTCGTCCCATTCGACTCCAATTTGCCATAGTTCTTGGAATCCGATCTTTGTTCTGATAAGGAAAGCTTAGAGAACGCAAATTTTATGAAAAACTCGGTTAATATTTTATGTTTTTTGCATGCCCAGTATTTACTTTGTATAAAAAAAGATCAATAAAGATGCTTAGATTTCTAATCCAGTTTAGAATTGAATGCTCTCTTCATCTATATTATTTAATAAGATTTTCTGCAACAAGCCTGAGTTATTGTAACCCTTGACATATGCTTTTCTTTACTGCTATCTCCTGGCTAGGGTCCTAAGCGGGGTGGGGAGGGGGTACACCTTCAATAATATCATTCACATCCACCACCAAAGGAGAGATAGGCACATAAGCTTAGGAACAAGCTTGAGAAGCTCGCGTGCAAAGATGGATTCATAACTCGCGCGAAAAAAAAAACATATTCTTGAGATTTTTTTAAACCCTGTTTCCATACAAAAGCTGCTTTTTCCTTTGTCAAGGATCAATCTACGCGTACGTTTATACGAGCTACATTTCAGTGATTGAAACTCGATGTGACTCGAAGTAGTAAGGGCTCAAAAGTAGTTTTCTTTACCGCTGACCATTTTCTTGGTCAGAATATTGCTTTCCTCGCTGTCTCTACGCACGAGAAGAATACGGTGCAATGTTGAACTTCAGTACAACAGTAACCGGTAATGTACTGGCAACATTGTGGTTGGAGATAATGTTGTACTAACAATTGGCGCATCGCCTACAAAAGGTAAGTGGATCAGAATCTCGCCCAAAATTGGCTTTTCCCTTCCGGTTTCTCTGGATTTCTTCATAGTGTAGTAAATGCAAGTGTTTTACTTCCTTGGTGTTACAAAACCTGTTTCTTGCGTGACTAGTCAGTGCGTTATGTTAAGTAGACCTTGTCACGCATTCCTGTTGATGTAGGTATTACCTTATATGGTCATTAAAATCACCTCATGTTCTCCTACGACTACAGTCCACATGTTGAAACATGGTGTCAGAAGAAAAGGTTTTTTAGTGAGCAATACGTCCCGACTCACTTACACAAAACCCTGTAGCTGGCAAGTAGATGCTGTTCCCTTCTTCTGTTCGTAATTTCGAAGTGATTCATACGTTCAAAGTGTGAGAAGATGTCGACAGACACCGACCACCTGGAGTCGAGTGCGCACATTACCGCGCCATCAGCTACACCAGCACCCAGCACAGCACAACCTATTGCTCCCATTTATCAGCAGTTTATTTCGCCCAATTTTCCGCTGCCAAGTACCATGAAATGCCACGGCGACGTTGCTGGCAGCTGGGACTTTTTCAAGCAGCAATGGAGCGATTATGAAATAGTCACAGGCCTCGATAAGCGAGAAGAATCGGTCCGCCTTGCGACTTTGAGATCTGCAATGGGTAGAGAATGCCTACAAATTCTGCTCAACCTCAACCTTTCGGAGGAAGACAAGAAGAAGATAGATAAATGTTTGGAAGCCCTGGAAAATTACTTCAAACCCAGCAGAAATGTAGTGTACGAAAGGTATGTTTTCAACACATGTATGCAACAAAGCGAAGAATCGGTACAAAGTTACGTCACCAGATTGAGAAAATTAGCCGCATGCTGTTAGTACGGTGCACTGACAGATGAGCTCATCAGGGACAGACTGGTCATCGGCTTAAAGAATCAAGGCGATAAAGTTAGGCTGTTAAGAGAAAAAAACCTGGATCTACAGAAAGCCCTACAAATGTGTACGTCGAGTGAAATCGCTTCCCAACAAATGAATACGATTCAAGGTGGAGACGACAAGCAGACGGAAGACGTAAAGAAACTTAGCGAGAAGAGAGCTGCAAACAGAGGTCGTCGAAAGACGAAAGATGGAGGAAAACCGTTCAACCCAGAGAAGAAAAACGAAAAGACGAGACCCGAAATTCCTCCCGAGCCGAAATGCAAATACTGTGGTCGTAAACAACGCCATGTGAGAAGTACAGATTGTCCAGCGTTCAAGCAAACGTGCGGCAAGTGCCAAAAAAGGGCCATTTTGCGTCTGTGTGTCGGTCATCCAAGAAGATACAGCAGTTCGAAGAGAGCGAAGATGATAGTTCAGATGTAAGTTGCTTGAGAGTGGAAACCGTGTCTCTGGTAGAGACCAAAGCAAGACAGTGGTTTGCAAATATTAGTTTCTTCATGTCAGCTGAAGAAGACTTTACAACAACTTTGGCATGTCAATTAGACACTGGAGCTACATGCAATGTGCTCAGCTTGGATGACCTCTCAGCCATTACACAGTTGGGGGAACCTCCTATGAAGAACTCCTCTGTGAAGTTGAAGTTGTTTGGCGGTTCAACATTGAAACCTGTAGGTGAATGCGACTTGCTAGTCCAGCACAATGGCAAAAGGCAGACGGCAGACCCTGAAGTTTCAAGTTATTCAACACAAGTGTCAACCCTTGCTGTCAGCCGAAACCTATGAGAAGTTACAACTCATCCAACTGAATGTCTCAGCTCCTGAGAGTCCAGTTGAAAACAGCCTTTCCAAGGAAGAGCTTTTAAGCAAGTATCATGAAGTTTTCAGTGGATTAGGACACATTGGAGATGCAAAGATTGTAGTTGACAAGAGTTGTACACCAGTTCAGCATTCCCCTCGCCGTGTGCCAGTCGCGCTACAAAAGGATGTTAAGAAGAAGATCGTGGAATTGGAAGAGAAAGGAATTATTAAGAAAGCAGTTGAACCCTCTTAGTGGATTAGCAGCATGGTGGTAGTCGTCAAACCTCAGAAGATTCGGATTTGCTTGGACCCAAAAGATCTAAACCGTGTCATACAGCGTCCCAAGTTCCAAATGCCAAAATTAGAAGAACTGTGACCAGAGCTCAGCAAAGCTAGAGTTTTCAGTTCCTTTGACGCAAAGGATGGGTTTTATCCTTGATAAGGAGAGTAGCAAGTTAACTACTTTCTGGACACCCCTCGGAAGATACCGTTACCTTCGAATGCCCTTTGGGATAAGTTTGGCCCCAGAAGTCTTTGAAAGCAGGTTACAAGAGTGCCTCGCAGACCTGCCAGGGGTGAACGTCATCAGAGACGATATCCTTGTCGTTGGTTATGGTGAAACTGACTCAGAAGCCCTTCTGGATCACGATCAGAATGTTGTCCGTTTACTGGAACGAGCCAAACAAGTCAACCTGAAACTCAACAAGTCGAAAGTCAAGCTGCGGCAAGCAGAAGTTAAATTCATGGGCCATGTGATTTCTAAAGATGGACTGAAACCAGATCCAGAAAAAGTCACTGCCATCAAGAACATGCCCAAGCCGACATCTAAGTATGAAGTACTTACCTTGCTTGGCTTTGTCAACTATCTTTCTAAATTCCTACCTAAGCTTTCAGATGTGTCAGCACCTTTGAGAGAGCTAATAACTGATCAGTCCAAGTTCACCTGGGCAAAGCAACACGATGAAGCTTTCGCCACAATTCAGCAGTTGGTTATTCAACATCCAGTGTTAAAGTTCTACAACATAGAAGAAGTCACCATTCAGACTGACGCTAGTGACAAAGGTCTTGGTGCCGTCCTTCTTCAAGGTGGACAGCCAGTAGCCTTCGCATCAAGAACTCTCTCCCAAAAAGAGCAAAGATATGCAGTCACTGAAAAAGAGTGTTTGGCAATCGTTTTTGTTTGCGAAAGATTCAACCAATATCTGGCGCGTCGAGAGAAGATTTCAGTGGAAACGGATCACAAACCTCTCGAATCGATATTTAAGAAGTCTCTGTTATCAGCCCCTTGCCGTCTCCAAAGGATGCTTCTCAGACTTCAACGATTCAACCTGTCAGTCAATTACAAACCTGGTTCTCAGATGTTCTTGGCCGACCACGTGTCTAGAGCAGCGCAGCATGAAACTCCACAGCCAGAAGAATCATTTCAAGTATTTTCCTTGGAGGTAGAGAGCCTAGACCCTATGCAAGCCTTGAAGGTGACGCCGGAAAGATTGGAGCAGTCACAACGTTTTAAAGGTCAAGATGACACCTTGCAAATCCTGAAGACGGCAATTCTGACGGGATGGCCATTGCAGAAAGAGCAAGTCCCAATCAAGATCCGAGAGTACTGGTCTTATCGTGATGAGCTTACCGTGCACAACGGTGTGTTATTCAAAGGCTCAAGAGTAGTCATACCTCAGATACTAAGACCTGAAGTGAAGTCCAGAATACATCCCAGCCATTTAGGAGTAGAAGCTTGCCTCCGTAAAGCTAGAGATACTGTTTTCTGGCCTGGCATGAATGCTGAAGTGCGTGACCAAATCAAACAATGTTCGATCTGCAATGAATTTCAAGTCAGAAATCAGAAGCTTCCGATGCAAAGCCATCAGCTTCCTGATCGCCCGTGGAGTAGAGTTGCTGCCGACCAATTCACACTTCATGGCAAAGAGTACATAGTGCTCGTCGACTTCTATTCAGACTTCATTGAAGTGAAGCATTTGCAAGACAACAGCTCCTGCTCTGTGATTGAGTTTCTCAAGGAACAATTCAGCAGATATGAAATTCCTGATACACTAGTGACGGACAGTGGTCCTCAGTTTCGGGTCACCAGTTTCGACAATTCTCGCGTGACTGGGAGTTTCTCCATGTGTCATCCTCCCCACATCATCACAGGGCTAATGGGAAAGTGGAGTCTGCAGTTAAAGTCGCCAAGTCCTTAAGCAAGAAAGCACTCAAGGACAACAAAGATCCGTGGTTAGCCTTATTAGATCACTTGGAACGAGTCCAGCTCAAAGGTTGATGTCTCGCCGCATCAGAACCTTACTACCCACCGCTACAAACCTACTGTATCCCAAGGTTCCAGAGAATGTTACTGAAAAGCTGAGATTGAAAAGACAAAAAAGCCAAATGGTACCACGATCGCTCTTCCCGCAACCTTCCCGAAATAGAAATAGGACAAGATGTCAGAGTTGCTCCGTTACAAAGAAATCAGACCTGGAAAAAGGGTACATGTCTTGAGAAGTTGTCAGACCGGTCCTATGTGGTGAAAACGGATTCAGGCAACCAAATCCTTCGCAGAAACCGGGAATTCTTGAAGCCCGCTGAGAAACCAGTAACCCATTCCAAGTCAGCTGAAGTCACTGAAAGTCAGTCTTAAAACAATGACATCAGCGTGCAGACAACAGTACCAGAACAAGGGCAGATGTCTATGACACATCCCCTTCCAGATGCCAAGAAAACTCGAGCCCGAGTTATAAGGCCTCCTTCTAGGTTCAATGACTATGTTATTTAGTTGTCAGTTACAAAAGTGACTGTTCAGCATGCTGCAGTGACATGGAAAACAGAGACAGTGAAAACTTTGAACATTTATTTTCATTTTATTTTTCATTTTGTTTTCTCTGTTTAAGAGACGCATTTTTATCAGGCTAGTTCAGTTTTGTTTTTTAAAAAAAGGGAGATGTTACAATACCTGTTTCCTGCGTGACTAGTCAGTGCGTTATGTTAAGTAGACCTTGTCACGCATTCCTGTTGATGTAGGTATTACCTTATATGGTCATTAAAATCACCTCATGTTCTCCTACGACTACAGTCCACATGTTGAAACACTTGGTATTTTGCAAGCGTAAGACTTACTTTTTCTTGCAAACTAAAAATTAAGTCTTCCAAAACACTAAGACTGTGTTATCCATAACTTTGCACTAAAACTTGCAAGACACGTATGTTTTTTCAAAGACCATTGCCAACCATTCAAAAACGAAATTTTTCTCAATAATCTTGCATGAGGTGAAAAGTTTCACGCCCACACAAAACACCTTATCATCGCTTGCTTTATCCCTCTGTAATTCCTGTTATCCAAGGAAGTATTATAAGTATCTGGATCTTCAATTAAAGCAGCTATCTACTTCAGAGTAGAGAATTTGCAGTTTATTACATGACTAAATCAGCTGGCCAGTATGGGGCGCCAAACCAGTCAATATTCCCTCTGTATTTTTGTGATCCAGGTGACTTTTTATATGGCCAACGTTTCGCTTTTCACTCTTTATATGGTCAACTCGACTTTTTATATGCTGAACTTTTTACTTTTTATATGGTCAACTCGACTTTTTATATGCTCAACTTTTCAATTTTTATATGGTCAACTCGACTTTTTATATGCTCAACTTTTTGCTTTTTATATGCTCAACTTTTCACTTTTTATATGCTCAACTTTTTGCTTTTTATATGGTCAACTCGACTTTTATTAGAATCGTTCCAGAATACATTGCGCCTGATCACTAACAAAGATGGCTGCAAGTTCTGCAGTCTCTGGCTTTTGAGGAAAGAATATTGGCTCAAAACGGAGTATTTTTATTTTTTGACAATTTAAAGCTACTGCTGTCGACAGTATCCTCATTCGAAGAAGCAGAACGATGCAATAACCTTTCTTTTGAGGATATTGACCAAGCAGCTGATCGATTGAGAACTGCCGCAGAGACCATCCAGCTACTGACCTCAGACATTGGAAATAACGAAGATTTCACTGATGTTGCATCAGTCCTAAACCTGACTCTGACTGAAGTTAGGAACTTGATTGATCAGCTGCAGCAGTACAAAAATGAGATGTCAGATTTTTTCGGCAAAAGGGCATATAGTAGCCTACCTTATTCAAGAAGGAATGGTCTTGGGTGCCCACATTATGTCATTGAGGAAGAGCACTGATACGCTTATTAAGAGAAATTCACTTTTCTTGGAAAAAGATATCCGATTTACTTGGTGTAAGCGAAAGTACCTTCAGAAGGAGGAGATTAATGTATGGCATGACAGACTAACAAGAGTCAAGTTGGACTCAGATATCTGATTCTGATTTGGAAAACATTGTGAAAGAATTTCAAGAACTAACCCCAAATATCAGACAGGCCCGACTGGTGGGTGTTCTGAGAAGTAGAGGGCTAAATATTCCACGATGGCGTGTGAGAAATTGTCTTCAAACCCTTGATCCTGTTGGGACAGGCCAAACGCTCTATGGCATATCGACAGCAATCACAAACTCATACGATGGAGGTTAATAACTCGTGTGTGTTGATGGATATTCCCGAATTATAATTTATGCCCACTGCTGCAATAACAACAAAGCTGATACAGTCTTAGAACAATTTATCGGAGGTGTCAACACTTACGGATTGCCTTCTAGAGTGAGAAGTGATTATGGTATGGAAAATTTCAAAGTGGCAGAGTTCATGTTAGAGCAGAGAGATGTTGACAGAGGTAGCATTATAACTGGTAGCCGTTTGTACACAACTGTCGTGTAGAGAGGGCACACAGAGATATTTACTCAGGAGTACTTTGCTTTTTTGCAAGAACATTTGCTCGCTTGGAGGATAGTGGGCTACTGGATCCTCTAAATGAGTTACATTTATTTGCACTACATTATACATTCATTCCCAGAATCAATAAGTGCTTACACTAATTCAAGAGCCAGTGGAATTATCCGCCCAGGACCATTCCTTCTTGAATCAGGTATCTGACATCTCATTTTTGTACTGCTGCAGCTGATCAATCAAGTTCCTAACTTCAGTCAGAGTCAGGTTTAGGACTGATGCAACATCAGTGAAATCTTCGTTATTTCCAATGTCTGAGGTCAGTAGCTAGATGGTCTCTGCGGCAGTTCTCAATCGATCAGCTGCTTGGTCAATATCCTCAAAAGACAAGTTATTGCATCGTTCTGCTTCTTCGAATGAGGATACTGTCGACAGCAGTAGCTTTAAATTGTCAAAAAATAAAAATACTCCGTGCTCGTTGCGTTCTCTGGAGGAGTTTTGAGCCAATATTCTTTCCTCAAAAGCCAGGGACTGCAGAACTTGCAGCCATCTTTGTTAGTGATCAGGCGCAATGTACTCTGGAACGATTCTAAAAAAAGTCGAGTTGATCATATAAAAAGCAAAAAGTTGAGCATATAAAAATTGAAAAGTTGAGCATATAAAAAGTCGAGTTGACCATACAAAAAGTAAAAAGTTGAGCATATAAAAAGTCGAGTTGACCATATAAAGAGTGAAAAGCGAAAAGTTGGCCATATAAAAAGTCACCTGGATCACAAAAATTCAGAGGGAATATTGACTGGCGTCCCATGCTGGCCAGTTGGCACATGTTTTCTTCTCTTTCTTTCGCATGGTTTGTAGCGAATGTAAAGGTCTACCAAAGTTGTTTCTGAGTAAGTGAAAAAAAATTGGACTACACTGACAAAAATTTTATTGAACAGCAACTTTAACCCGTAGTAGAAATTACAAATGTTTTCCTAAAAATAAACTGCAAAAGAAGGGGATTTTTATGTTAATGCCTATAATCCCCACTAAACAATTAATAGACCTTGGTATGATAAAATATTTTCAGTTTTTTTCACCATTAGTTGTGGATTTAAGCTTTAAGTGACTGGTGTGGGTGCTTTTTCTTCATCTATTACTCCTCATGGAGACTATTTCTCCAGGGAAGGGGGTATTGCTTTAAGGAAGGGGGTGGTGGAGGATGGTGGGTGAATTGGACCAAAGTGTCACACCATAAAAAGTCTAGTTTGGTTTATACAGCCCAAAAAAGGTAACAGTAGACCTCGTCCAACATTTAAGCCATCTTTCTTCAATTTACGTTCTTAACCCAAGAAGGTCCACCTGAAAGATTGCACTGCCCCTTCCTCCTCCCCCAAGTCCATGGATTTCCCATTCCAAAGCCAAAAATATGCAATCACCTCCCCATCACCTAAACAGCCAAGTACCTACCTGGGCTTTTTCAAGCCCATTCTTGATTAGACAAGTAAATCTGTTACATTATTAAGGACCAAAATTTCCACTTTTTGCTCTCAATTTATTTGTTTTATTAACAATTTATTACAGACAAACAAACAAAACTTTGTACTATTCCTGTAAAAGAAAATAAATAAATAAAATACAAAAAAAAAATTAACAATTTATTCATATTGATTTTAGCTGTACCACAGAGCAGAGTACCTCCAGAGGAGGTGCCAGCAACTGGAACTGGACGTAAGTAATAGCCCCAGTACTTTCAGAGTCAAATGAGTTTGATCAAGATTTTTTTGAAATTCTCCTCAACTATCTGCTTAATAGCACACTGATGTTACATGGAGAAATTTCATGTTCATCATAAGAATTTGATCATAAACACCCCATAACAAGGTGCAAGCTTAGCAATGTATTGATGCTGTATTTATTAAAAAGTTGACAACACAATTTGTGACTGAAAGCTGAGAGCAATTGGGCCTACTGAGCGTGAGCATAAGTTAACACTACCACTGATCGGTACTGGCACTGTATACCGATAATAAGAAATTAAATCTTTATCACTAGAGTTTTGTGGTGTCTCAAGTCCCTTAGTTGATGATTTGCTTTATTCTTGTGACCTACTGTATCTTCTTATAATGATAATGATGATGATGGTGATGATAATTTTTGCGATCAAAGACCAGTGGCAGTACCATCTGACAGAAACACCTCAGTAAAAATAGTTGAGAAACTCTCTAAGTACCGGTATAAGGATTTGAAAATCGAAATAGCCTGAATGTGGAAGATGCAGACATGATTCCAGTTATTATCAGAGCACATGGCATCATCAAAAGACACTGGAAAAGTACATTGAGAGGATCCCAGGATCAATCAACATCACTGAGGTTCAAAAGATTCCTATTTTGGGAATGGCTTATATTCTGAGGAAGGTTCTTTCAATTAAGTGAACTCTTTACTACCTACAGTAACGACCAAGGTTTGGCCCTGGTGCTAACGGGAACAAACAGAAAAGCAATCAATAATGGTAATGATTACAAATAATTTATATAGCACCCAGTTTCTTAGCAGTGCTTTGATACTGTAAGAAGAAAGTACAGTACCACCAGAAAGTATTGGGAAGAGGCAATACCTCGTCTTTTCCGCTGGTTGTGGCCACGCATCCACTGCAGTATAAAAAAGTTGTTCGCATGGGAAAACCGAGGTATCATTTGTCACAGGAGAAAAGATGAGACATGCTGTGGGAGAGAGCAATAACAATTAATAATTGCAATTGTCAAAAAAGCGGAAGGACTTTAAAAGTTCTTAAGGTGCAAAAAATTCAAGGAGAAAAAAATGACGTTGTGCGCTATTTGCGTAAAATTGGACTCGTAATTTTCTAGCCAGCCTCTATTCAATGTAAAATCAAAGTCTACAGCTGTTCAATCCATTGATCAATGTTTTCAGTTGCAGCGTACGTTCATTGTCAGGAATCCACTGGTGATGGTATGATTTATACAGCAAGAAGTGGCTATGTTCTGTTGATCAACAACTACATCTTTCCTCAGAGATCAGATTTTGAGCGTACTGGCTCAAATGATGACGTTGGCAATCTAATCAATCTATTTGATGACTTTGGCTTCAGAACCAGAGTGCTTAACAACCTTACAAAAAGTGAAATGTTGAATAAACTGAAAGACACTGCAGAGAAAGACTTCTCCAGATATGACTGTTTTGTGTGTGTTATCCTGAGTCATGGATCAAAAGAGGGAATTTATGGAACAGATGAGCAAGTTATCAAGCCTGAAGCCATCACATCCTTCTTCCGTCGTGATGAATGTCCCTCATTAGAAGGAAAACCAAAAATATTCTTGATCTAAGCTTGCCGCGGCAATCAACGTGATCAGGTAGCTGTTGAACGTGACAGTGATCCCATCATGTTTTCCAACCCAAGTCTGCCAGCAGATGCTGATTTTCTCATCTGTTTTGCCTCCTCTCCTGGGTATGAAAGCTACAGGCAGCCTTCAGTTGGTTCGTCGTTTATATCGGCTGTATTTCAAGTGTTCAAGGAGCACAGTGTATTCTGATAAAGAGCACATTATGGATATGATGATTAGAGTTAACAACCAATTGGCAGGCTATTTCAGCAGCGATGGTCTGAAGCAAATGCCATGTCAGGTGTGCATTGCTGACAAGAAAGTATTTTTCAACCAAAGTTTAGCGCAGCTTGAAACTTGTTGATTAGCAAGGGTGTAGGCTGGATTATTGATAAACAGGCTTCCTATACCATTACAATGACCTCTGTGAGATCTATATGATCCTCCTGTGGAGTGTCCAGGGTGTTCCTGGGCCCACTAGCTAGGGTAGTGGGAAATGTGCTCTCCTTTAGGCGACTTGACACTCACTCGGGCAGTCACCCACAACTAAGTTATGATTTCTTATTTCCTACTTAAAGGGGCACTGTCACGGTAATTCTTGTCATAAGTTATTCAAATTGTGAGGAAGTACTTTTTCTCAGCCCGTCTAACATGAACAATTGGATTTCTAATTACTTCTTGGATGGAAAAGGAAGTGCCATTTTATGGCAGTTTTTCCTGGTCACAATGACACAACTTGAAAAACGTTAACCTAACATTAACTTTTTTCAAGTTGTAATGCATTTCTCTTCATCATCCGTTACCATAGACAACCGCATATAGTTTCAAGGCACACATTTAGTACTTTGTAGGAAAAGTGCATACTTTTTTAAGCATTCCACTTTACAAACACATGGTTGGGTTCAGACCCAAATTACATGACAGTGCCCCTTTAGCACTTAACATTCAGTCTGATACTGAGTAGAGCTTATATATAGCAATATGGATTTTTAAGACAAATCATGACTACATTAGTACAGAGCCCTTCACAATTTTTTGATGGATGGGTTAGATATAACTTGTTTTATTGATTTTGAATTGTGTATAAAATTGGTATTCACGATGTAGGATGTCTTGACTGACTGTAAGTTAAATATGTTTTAAAATTATAAAATTTGTATATATTAGTCAAGATTAATTCAAGAGCAGATGGCCGTAGATATGGCTTTTGATAAAGCTTTAAAGATCAGCAATTCAAGGCATCTGTGTGGTGTTAAAATTCCATGGAAAGGAAACTCTTTTTAATGATTACCTTGTGCTTTAACTCTTTATTACTCACCCCAGTTAAATTTGCATAACCACCCTTTGTGATGGTTTATTAAACAATGGCTGTGGACTAGGTTACCAAGGTAACCAATCCCCAGAGCTACTAAAAATCGTTCTACTGCCACCCGACAAGCACAAGTTATGTTATTACAGTC
>JAEMWC010000119.1:932500-940000 GCA_016490735.1 Pachyseris speciosa | reverse complement strand
TACACATCACTAGCCATCATCCCACGCTACTAGCCATTACTAGCCATCAACCGCCGTTATTCCACATTACCAGCCGTTACTACTAGTCACTAGCCATCACTACACTTCACTCGCCATCATCCTATGTTATTAGCCATTACTAGTCATCACCAGCCGTTTTTCCACATTACCAGCCATTCCCACTAGTCACTAGCCGTCACTACACATCACTACCATCATCCTAGGTTACTAGCCGTTACTAGTCATTATTCCACTTACTAGCCGTTAGTAGTCAGCACTCGCCGTTATTCCACGTTACTAACCGTTACTACTCGTCACTAGCAGTCATCCCACGTTACTAGCCGTTACTTCACATCACTAGCCATCATCCCACGTTACTAGCCGTTACTTCTAGTCACTAGCCGTCACTACGTATCACCAGCCGTTATTCCACGTTACAAGCCGTTAATTCTAGTCACTAGCCGTCACTATACATCACTAGCCATCATTCCACGTTACAAGCCGTAGACATCACTACCCGTTACTATTCGTCAGTAGCCGTCATCCTCCGTTACTAGCCGTTACTGGTCATCACCAGCCGTTATTCCACATTATCAGCCGTTCCTACTCGTCACTAGCCGTCACTACACATCACTAGCCATCATCCCACGTTACTAGCCGTTACTAGCCGTTAGTAGTCAGCACTCGCCGTTATTCCACGTTACTAGCCGTTACTGCTCGTCACTAGCAGTCATCCCACGTTACTAGCCGTTACTTCACATCACTAACCATCATCCCACGATACTTGCCGTTACTTATCATCACCAGCCGTTATTTCACATTACCAGCCATCGCTATCCACCACTAGCCATCATCCCACGTTACTTCCCGTTACTAGTCATCACCAGCCGTAATTCCACATTACCAGTCATTACTACTCGTCACTAGCCATCAGTATACATTACATCACTAGCCGTCATCCCACGTTACTAGCCGTTAGTAGTCAGCACTCGCCGTTATTCCACGTTACTAGCCGTTACTGCTCGTCACTAGCAGCCATCCCACGATACTAGCCGTTACTTCACATCACTAGCCATCATCCCACGTTACTAGCCGTTACTACTCGTCAATAGCCGTTATTCCACATTACCAGCCGTCACTACACATCACTAGCTATCATCCCACGTTACTAGCCTTTACTACTCGTTAATAGCCGTTATTCCACATTACCAGCCGTCACTACACATCACTAGCTATCATCCCACGTTACTAGCCTTTACTACTCGTCAATAGCCGTTATTCCACATTACCAGCCGTCACTACACATCACTAGCTATCATCCCACGTTACTAGCCTTTACTACTCGTCAATAGCCGTTACTGTTCCACATTACCAGCCGTCACTACACATCACTAGCTATCATCCCACGTTACTAGCCTTTACTACTCGTCAATAGCCGTTATTCCACATTACCAGCCGTCACTACACATCACTAGCTATCATCCCACGTTACTAGCCTTTACTACTCGTCAATAGCCGTTACTGTTCCACATTACCAACCGTCACTACACATCACTAGCTATCATCCCACGTTACTAGCCTTTACTACTCGTCAATAGCCGTTATTCCACATTACCAGCCGTCACTACACATCACTAGCTATCATCCCACGTTACTAGCCTTTACTACTCGTCAATAGCCGTTACTGTTCCACATTACCAGCCGTCACTACACATCACTAGCTATCATCCCACGTTACTAGCCTTTACTACTCGTCAATAGCCGTTATTCCACATTACCAGCCGTCACTACACATCACTAGCTATCATCCCACGTTACTAGCCGTTACTACTCGTCAATAGCCGTTATTCCACATTACCAGCCGTCACTACACATCACTAGCTATCATCCCACGTTACTAGCCGTTACTACTCGTCAATAGCCGTTATTCCACATTACCAGCCGTCACTACACACCACTAGCTATCATCCCACGTTACTAGCCGTTACTAGTCATCACCAGCCGTTATTCCACATTACCAGCCGTCACTACACACCACTAGCTATCATCCCACGTTACTAGCCGTTACTAGTCATCACCAGCCGTTATTCCACATTACCAGCCGTCACTACACACCACTAGCCATCATCCCACGTTACTAGCCGTTACTAGTCATCACCAGCCGTTATTCCACATTACCAGCCGTCACTACACACCACTAGCTATCATTCTACGTTACTAGCCGTTACTAGTCATCACCAGCCGTTATTCCACATTACCAGCCGTCACTACACACCACTAGCTATCATTCTACGTTACTAGCCGTTACTAGTCATCACCAGCTTTTATTCCACATTACTAGCCGTTACTACTCGTCACTAGCTGACACAACACATCACTAACCATCATCCCACGTTACTAGCCATTACTAGTCATCACTCGCCGTTATTCCACATTACTACCCATTGCTTCTAGTCACTAGCCGTCACTATACATTACTAGCCATCATTCCACGTTACTTGCCATTAATAGTCATTAGTTGCCGTTATGCTACGTTACAAGCCATTACTAGTCATTACAAGACGTTATTCCACGTTACCAGCCTTTAGTAGTCAGCACTCGCCGTTATTCCACGTTACTAGCCGTTTCTACTCGTCACTAGCAGCCATCCCACGTTACTAACCGTTACTTCACATCTGTAGCCATCATCCCACGTTACTAGCCGTTACTACTTGTCACTAGCCGTCACTACACATCACTCGCCATCATTCCACGTTACTAGCCATTACTAGTTATCACTAGCCGCTATTGCGCGTTACTAGCCGATACTTCTCGTCACTAGCCGTCACTATACAGCACTAGCCATCATTCCACGTTGCTAACCATTACTAGTCATCACTAGCCGTTTTTCTACGTTACAAACCGTTACTGGTTATTAAAAGACGTTATTCCACGTTACTAGCTGTTACTACTCGTCACTAGCAGTCACTAAACATTAGTAGCCATCATCGCACGTCATTAGCCGTTAGTAGTGAGCACTCGACGTTATTCTACATTACTAGCCGTTACTACTCGTCACTAGCCGTTACTTCACATCATTAGCCATCATCCCACGTTACTAGCTGTTACTAGTCATCACCAGCCGTTATTCCATATTACCAGCCGTTACTACTCGTTACTAGCCATCAGTACACATCACTAGCCATCATCCCACGTTACTAGCCGTTACTAGTTATCACCAGCCGTTATTCCACATTACCAGCCGTTACTACTCGTCACTAGCCGTCACTACACACCACTAGCCATCATCCCACGTTATTAGCCGTTACTAGTCATTACTCGCCGTTATTCCACGTTACTAGCCGTTACTTCTCTTTACTAGATATCACTTCCCATTACTAGCCATTATGATGTGTTATTTGCCATTAGTATAGGCCTCACTTGCTGTTATTCCATGTTACTAGCTGTTACTACTGGTCACTAGCCATAACCACACATTACAAGCCGTTAATAATCGTCACTAGCCGTCACTTCTCAACACTAGCCATCATTCCACGTTGCTACCCGTTACTACTCGTCACTAGTTGTTGTTAGGTAATTCTGAGAAAGAAAATGATCAAAGGAACTTTAGCTACCTTGACATATTCTTAGATCAAGTTATCACTCATCATTCATTCACTCACTCATACATGTACATTTGTGCATAATTCAATCAATCGTACATTTATTTGCTGCATGCATTCATTCACCTGCACAATTAAAGAAACTGTTGTTCAAAAGCAAATAGTTAGGTCTCTTTTGGGGGCATCGCGGCGATTCCTTCTATGATGTCTGAGCAACAAGTGTTACAGAATAAGGCAGCTCGCCTCATTTTAGGTCTTCCTGCGCATTCTTCTGCAGCTGAGCCGCATAGGAAACTTGGCTGGAAGCACATCATGCAATTTTTATGTATAAATTACTTAACAACCATTTCTGCCACTCTATCCCAGTCTCATTCAAAGATTGTTTGTTTGTTTTTTTTTTGTTGTTGTTGATATATTGCAAAATTAGGTGACATACAGTAATTACATTATTAAAAATACATTATACATACAACTATTTGACTGAGCTAAAGTTACATAAATTAAACATGTGACTGATCATCGCAGTTATGAACACTACTTAAGCAGTAGTGAAAAGAAAAAGTTACATACATTTCAGCACACGCTATTCTCGGTTAAACTACTTGCATCAGTGGAAAAGATACGGCAACAACTACAACGTTTGCTGATGCTCAAGGGATTTGAAAAGAGAATTAACGGAAGGAGGTTTCGGCGGGCAAGATTATTTTGGGTCAGGCCTGGGAGATGTAATGAACGGTGGGACATAGTTAGCAGTACTAACTATGGGTGGGACAACTGAAAAATGGAAGAAAAGTTTCTGTATGAACCACGAGACATTTGTCAAAATGTGTGACGATCTTAGGCCTAATTATGAAGGGCAAACTGGCTATAAGGATGCGAATGCCATTATCGGTGGAACTGAAAAACATGTTGCTCCCACTCTTCGGCCAAAGCTTCAATGCGGCTCCGCTAGCTTGTGAGAACGACTTATTTCAATTCTGGGCCGTTCAAGGTCTGTTCATACCAGGCCGGAGTGTTCTTCATGTCGACACGAAAAGCGCTTAAGTATATTATAGACTTAAATCTTGTTGATAATTCATGTAGGGCGTGCCGGCCATGCTTGCCACCCACAATCAAACGCTACTGAACGCGCAGACCTGGCTACTGAACAGGATAACTTTTCTTCTGCATCATAGGTCTTTTTTTTTCAGTTTCCTTTTGTGTTGTGGCCTTATCTGGTAGATTTATGAACTTCACCAGACTGACATTGTAGAAAGGGTGTGGAAACTACAACAATATCCACCTATTATGTATTTGAGATGAGGTACAATAGTCCCAAAGAGGGTTTTATCATGTCAGGTTGTCGACGAAACACTGTCCGGCTATTTCCAACCCTTGTTCGGCCATTAAGACAGCTAACTTGATAGTATGAATAATAGTATATTTTTTAAATTTTCTGTATTCGTCGCTGTAATTATGAAACTTAACTGAAGAGGGCTGATAAACTTTTCAAAGTAACGGCTAGTAAAGTGGAGTAACGGCTGTGATGTGCAGTCACGGCTAGTAACCTGGAATAATGGCTAGTGATGTGTAGTGACGGCTAATAACGTGGGATGATGGCTACTGATGTGCACTGACGGCTAGCGGAGACTAGTAACGGCTAGTAACGTGGGATGATGGCTACTGATGTGTAGTGACGGCTAGTGACAAGTAGTAACGGCTAGTAACGTGGAACAACAGCTAGTGATGACTAGTAACGGCTAGTAACGTGGAATAACGGCTAGTGATGGCTAGTAACGGCTAGTAACCTGGAACAACGGCTAGTGATGGCTAGTAACGTGGAATAACGGCTAGTAATGTGTAATGACGGCTGGTAACGCGGGATAACAGCTAGTGATGTGCAGTGGTGCTAGTGACGAGTAGTAACTGCTATTAACGTGTAGTAACGGCTAGTGATGACTGGTAACGGCTAGTAACGTGTAATAACGGCTAGTGATGACTAGTAACGTGGAATAACGGCTAGTGATGTGGTGACGGTTAGTGACGAGTAGTAATGACTGGTAATGTGGAATAATGGCTAGTGATGACTAGTAACGACTAGTAACGTGGCATAATGGCTAGTGATGACTAGTAACGACTGGTAATGTGGAATAATGGCTAGTGATGACTAGCAACAGCCTGTAACGTAGAATAACGGCTAGTAACGAGTAATAACGGCCATATAGTAACGTGAAACAACAACTAGTGATGGCTAGTAATGGCTAGTAATGTGAAATAACGGCTATTGATGACTAGTAACGGCTAATAACGTGGAATAATGGCTAGTAATGACTAATAACGGCTAGTAACGTGAAATAACGGCTGGTAATGTGTAGTGGCAGCTAGTGACGATTAGTAACGGCTAGTAACGTGGAACAACGGTTAGTAGTGGCTAATAACGGCTAGTAACGTGGAATAACGGCCAGTAACATGAAATAATGGCTAGTGGTGACTAGTAACGACTAGTAAGGTGGAATAATGGCTAGTAATGTGTAGTGATGGCTAGTGACGAGTAGTAACGGCTAGTAAGTGGAATAACGGCTAGTGACTTTGTTGGCTAGTAACGTGGAACAAGGGCCAGTGATGACTAGTAACGCCTAGGAACGTGGAAAAACGACTAGTGATGACTAGTACCGACTAGTAACCTGAAAAAACGGCTAGTGACGTCTGGTAACGGCTAGTAATGTGGAATAATAATGGCTGGTAACGGCTAGTGACGAGTAGTAACGGCTAGTAACGTGGAATAACGGCCAGTGAGGACTAGTAACGGCTAGTAACGTGGGATGATGGCCAGTTATGTGTAGTGACTGCTAGTGACGATTAGTAACGATTAGTAACGTATATTAACGGCTAGTGATTTGTAGTGATTGCTAGTGACGAGTAGAAACGTCTTGTAACGTGGAACAACGGCTAGTGATGACTAGTAACGGCTAGTAATGTGGAATAATGGCTGGTGATGACTAGTAACAGCTCGTAACGTGGAATAAAGGCTAGTGATGTGTAGTGGCGGCTAGTGACGAGTACTAACGGCTTGTAAGGTGAAACAATCACTAGTGGTGACTAGTAATGGCTAGTAATGTGAAATAATGGCTAGTGATGACTAGTAACGGCTAATAAAATGGAATAACGGCTAGTAATGACTAGTAACGGCTAGTAACGTAAAAGAACGGCTGGTAATGTGTAATAACGGCTAGTAACGTGCAATAACGGCTAGTGACGAGTAGCAACGGCTAGTAATGTGGAATAACGGCTAGCGATGACTAGTAACGGCTAGTAATGTGGAATAATTGCCAGTGATGACTAGTAACGGCTAGTAATGTGGAAGAACGGCTAGCGACGAGTGGTAACGGCCAGTAACATGCAACAACGGCTAGTGTTTTTTAGTTACGGCTAGTAATGTGTAGTAACGGCTAGTAATGTGCAGTAACAGGTAGAGATGTGAAGTGACGGCTAGTGACGATTAATAAAGGCTAGTAACGTGGAATAACGGCTGGTGATGAATGGGAACTGCTAGTAACGTGGAATAACGGTTAGTGGTGTGTACTGATGGCTAGTGACGAGTTGTCGCGGCTAGTAATGTGGAATAACTGTTAGTGATGACTAGAAACGACTAGTAACGTGGAATAACGGCTAGTGATGTGTGGTTACAGCTAGTGAAGAGTTGTCACGGCTAGTAACGAGTAGTAACGGCTAGTAAGGTGAAACAACGACTAGTGATGACTAGTAATGGCTAGCAATGTGAAATAATGGCTAGTGATGACTAGTAACGACTAATAACATGGAATAACGGCTAGTAATGACTAGTAACTGCTAGTAACGTGAAATAACGGCTGGTAATGTGTAATAAAGGCTAGTAACGTGCAATAACGGCTAACGGCTA
>JAEMWC010000119.1:887500-927500 GCA_016490735.1 Pachyseris speciosa | reverse complement strand
TTTAGTTTGATTGTGTATATAGCTTGAGCTTTAGCTTACATTAAATCACCTGGAAAATGATTATGACTTAAGCTTGGAGATCAAAAGAATAACTGAAGTTTCCTTTAAAACCTTGAGTTCATTTTCAAAACTTTGTTTTGTAATTTTTAGGTTGTTGAAGATGAGTTCAACATCAGACAAGACAAAAAAAAGTGTTACAACATTGAACTAATTAACTTACACACAAGTGTTTCATTTCCTATTCTCTGACTGACTCAGTTTTTTTTTCCAAAATTAAAATATAATTAAAACAATTTTCCTTGGTAATAAAAAAGCATTGAAACAGAGCAATAAATCTTTTATTAAATTTTTTATATCTTTGTTTTAGCAAATCTCTTTTGATCAAAATAAATTTTTAACATTAAAATTAATACCTTTTACACAACCTTGCTGTTTGTGGATTACCATGGGAAGTCAATCAATAAAGGGCTGGGGACATAAAAAAGTCACAGATTTCATGCCTCCTTCCTCCATTAGGTGGATAGATTTTACCATTCTATACCCTTAATTCATTATTGCATTTATATGATTTATCTACTGATTTACTTCATAGCATGTTCATAGATATATGACGTTTTCAGTTTTAATACTTCATAGACTTTTCTAGCATCCGTCAACTTCATAGGCACCTCATAAGTGTCTGATTGAACTTCATAGCACTTCACCTCACACTGAACATTTCACAGCATGTTCATATAAGGGCTATGAAGTTTTCAATTTCAAAACTTCATAACCTGTTTCATAGCTTTGAGCAACTTCATATTCCCTTCATAACTATTTCATAGACAATCCAGTTAGTAGTGGATCAGTGCAGAAAGTGCTAACTAATTTTAGGGAGGAATTTGTTCCCTTCAAACGTCATTGAAAATGTTGTTAGAAAATTTCTTAACAATCACCTCACTTCCAATTCCTCTCAGGGTGCTACTTGTAAGGACAATTGTCTGTATTTTAAATTACCGTACATCAGTCCTTTTTCTATCACAATACAATGCAGAATTAAGAAATAATTATTAGTTTGCACTTTTTGCACTGACCTAGATATTAAGTTGGTGTTTACCCCGTTTAAAATCAGGAGATTGTTTGGGGTTAAGGATGCCATCCCTACGGATTTATGATCGCGGGTTGTTTACAAGTTTTCATGTGCAGGCTGTAGTGCCTGTTATGTTGGTGAAACCAACAGACATTTTGCCACTCGCATCCATGAACATCTCTCCTCTGACAAAAATTCCCACATCTTCAAACATCTGAGAAATTCTGAAAATTGTTGTTCCCTTTGTTCCGAAGATTGTTTTAAAATTCTCCACTCTGCTTCCAGTAGCTTCCAATTGAAAATCAAAGAAGCCATGCACATCCTTTGGGAGCAGCCGTCTTTAACCCATTGGCACCTGTGCCAGCCAAAACCGGCCGTAAAAAACTGCCATGCTTCAAAACATTGCAACTTTCTCAATCGCACGAATATTGCCTTAACTGTTAGTTGTGAGCACGAAATTGGATATCCAATAAATGCAAGAAACGTAGCGATTTCGACCAAATATGGCCTTTTGAGTTTGGAAAAGAACGAAACTGACCGTTTTTAACGTCAAAGAGAAACAACAAAAATGCTCCTTTTTGCCTTCATGTTTTTTAAGGAAATCATCGCCGAAAAACCAAACTTCAACCATCATAACGAAATTCAGTCCTTTTTCTAGCTTAGAAATGACTTTTTTTGTTCATATTCTTCTCCCGAGCATAGATACAGCCTTTTGTTCCAGTGCATTCAGGCCTTTCCGCCATTTTCAACATTTAGACCACATTGCATGCTGGGAAATGACGAGAATTTTTGACAGCACCCGTTCCTTCTCCCAATTCTTTCACATATAAACTAAGTCTACAGCCACTCCGACCTACTGCCAAAAATTCCTGCTTGTGGTCATCTTCAGTACTCAGAAATTCCAAATTATGTGGCGGTAGGTCGAGAAATTCATCAATAGTCGAGTCCCAAAGGTACTAAGTGTTCAACCGGCCAAATTCCCAGTTCGTCGAGTAACAAGCCAAATTCAACAACACAGTACATCACCTTGCTCGATTCTCTGAGAAAGTGGACTCTTAGCTACCGTCACGCTTAATGATGCTCATCAGGTAGCCGCTAAAGATGAAAAATGGCTGTAAATTTACCAGAAATCGCAAGCAAACCGAACTTGGGCCATTGTTGTCGCTTCACGGATAAAAAATAGCCACGTCAAAATGACGTTTTCAGAAACCTTGAGCCTCCAGTGGCTTAGGACAGCACCACTTTTCCCTGGTAGTTCAAATAAAGAGTCACGAATTGCTATTCATCGTTTATAGGTGGAAAATCACTCCGAAAATGTAAAAACAGCCGGTAGTCAATGGGTTAAATTCTCCGATCAAACACCTTAACTTATCCCTTTCTTATTAATTAGTCTCCTTTCTTAATATAAATAATTTCATCACTCTTAATTTTTCTTGTTAAAATCTTACCTTGTTAACTATTTATTGCTCATTTTAATTTTCTGATTCCGCACTGTACAACTGATGATGGATGATGTCTCATCCGAAACATGTCTTCATTAAAAAATGAACTTTAAAAACATCATGTGGTTTATCAAAGCCATATTATTATTATTATTATTATAATTATAATAATAATTATCATTATCATTATTATTATTATTATTATTATTATTATTATTATTATTAACTTGATTCAATTTTCCCTGTAAAATTTGCTGCTAGTGTAGCTGTTTGGAAGACTGCACTCACACAGGGAATTTCACCGTATTTGAAACTGTGATAGCCTGGTCATTAATATTACACCTCTTTCTGTTGTTTGTTTGTTTGTTTACATACTAGATTCTTCTGGTGCAAATGCAAGTCTAGGGGGGGTGTATGTTGAGGCAAGTGCAGCATACATTGAAAACAGGAAGGATAACATTCCAACTGAAGGTGCTCATAATAGTTATAGGAATGTTAATATTGATATTAATCACAGTAATAACAACAAAAACAATAATGTGTTGTTATTATTATTATTATTATTATTATTATTATTACCGACTTAATCCTTGATTTCTCTTCAATCCAAAAAATTAATAGCGAGTGAAAGTTAATTAGACAAGTAAGGGTTTAAATACAGTTTTTTTCATAGTTCATAACTTAATAATTTTGCAGTTATGTATTGTTTTGTAGAATATTGGATGAGTTGTTAAATAAAGGAATCGATCAATCGACAATGTCCTTAGGTCGCACTAGTGCGACCTAAGGACATTGTTGATCCAGTAAAACAAGACGGAGTAGTCTACAAGATTCCCTGTGAATGTGGTAAGGTTTATGTTGGAGAGATGGGAAGATCTATGCATGAACAGGTTAAGGAACACAATAGAGACATACGGCTTGCTCAAACCCAATCCTCCGCTGTTTCAGAACATAGCAACGCGACTGGACATTATCTGCCCTGGGACAAAGTCAAATTTATTGACTGAGACCCACATTGGTACACTCATAAGGTTAAAAAGGCTATTCACATAAGACTTCAATCTAACAACATCAACAGGGACAGTGGAATTGAAATTCCTGAAGCGTGGATGCCCATGATCAAACAACACAACAGCTGATCAGTACCAAAGCGGACTGCTGAGGGAACAATTTCTAGTCTAAATGACAAGGATCAAAATCCTCCAACAACAGTCTAAGCGAGGATCAAAACGCACCAATTACCGCCAGCCACAGTGCTTCTTATACTCACACACAGCCAGTCAACACCGTTGTCTGATGAAGACCAGCAGTAAAGTGGTCGAAATGTTGCGATCCACATCTTTGTGACTCAATCATGAGAAAAAAGATTAACTCAGCTATCATTTGAAACCACGATGGCGAACACCTTTCATAATATAATTTTTATTGTTTATTACAGACTTAATTGTCCACTTTCTTGGAGGGGCTTTTTGGGGATAATGAACCAAACAATAGCTGAAACACATACTGGACGTGAAACATAGCAGGAGTTTGTATATGATTGACAAAGTTTGTTACTTTCAGGCTCCTTTTCATGTTAACTTGAAACAATTTTCCCCGGAAAATTTGTTGCATAGGTATAGTTTAAGAAGTGGCTGCAGACACTATCAAATGAAAGTTTGATGGCCTCATTAAAATTGCTAATTATGTCATTTAATTTTTGTTTACAAAGGTACTTCTGGTGCAAATGCAAGTCCAGAGGAGATGCAAGCTGAAACAAGTACAGTGTATAGTGAAAGAAGAAAGGATAAAATTCTAAATGAAGGTACTACCACTTAGTTAAACTACTAACCTGCTTCTGCTACTGCTACTACTAATAATAATAATAAAATGAAATTAATAATAATAGTAATAATGACTTTATTGCAGACCAGTGTGGAGCTCGTGAAACAGCAGCAGGTGAGAAATCATCACCAGTTGTGACAGGCAGACATCCTTGTAAAGATACTAATGCAACTAAGAATTTGGACAGTAAGGTCCCAGTTGGCAAAAGTTCACCCAGCCAGTACAATGTATCCCATCATAAACAAGGCAGAGGCTGTGACAGAGGTGCTAATGAAACTGGCGACAGTGATAAGATTCCGCCAAGTGCAGGAGACTACGATGTGTCACTGCTTAACAAGGATACTAAAAATTTGCCTCAAGGTACAGTGCATGTACTACTTAAATTGGCTAACACTAGTTTTTAGCACATATTTACAGGACTTTTTACTTTGATAGATCATTATAGTACTACCATGCTTTATATCTTGATACTTAATATATAGAGGTATCAAACAGTTTATAACTAATCATAGGTGACTGCAAGTTTTGACACCATAGGTTACCCTAGCAACAGTGATCCCATTTTTTATTACCAGAAAATATAGGCATGGTAAGATACAACTTTTTGCATAGTTAAAAGAATAATATTGTAGGAAGGGATTCAGAGCCACCTTAAATTTGCAAAAAGTTGTAAACTTTGCTAAGTGTTGGATCCAAACTTGTTACTTTATTTACAAAATAGTACAAACTTTAATGTTTGTTTATTTATTGTCTGTAGCTGCTCCACAGCACCAGTCTCCTCCAACAACCACACCAGCAACAGCAGCGGCACATCATGAACCAACTGGTGAGAATAAAATCAAGTTGACTCCCAGGATATAAAAAGCAATTCTCAGACTGATGAGCCACCTTGATTGATTTTTTCCCACCTCTTGTGAAGGCAGTCAGTGTTTAATCCAGAAAACTGGTGTCTGCCATAATCAGGCAAGAACATGTGAACAACTCTGTGACTCTTGAATGGTGAGGGGGGCAGACTGAAGACGACTTGGCAAAAAGACTGTTGAGAAGAAATAGGACAAGGCTTGATGGAGATTTGGCGTGTGGCCAAAATAGCAGCACAAGACAGATTGTGTTTGGTGGACATTGTAGCAGCCTTTTATACAGCTTCTGGTATGGAGAGTGATGATGGTGATGATATTGGTGATTGTGATGGTGATTGATGATAGTGATGGTGCTGATGATGACGATGATGATGGTGATGGTGCTGATGATGACGATGATGATTGTGATGGTGATGATGATGATGACGATGATGATAGTGATGGTGATGGTGATGATGATGATGATGATGATGATGATGATGATTAGTGATGATGGTGATGATAATGATGGTGATGATAGTGGTGATGGTGATCACGATGGTGATGATGATGGTGATGCCAGAACTCTCTCACTTATTTAAGTGCACAAAATATCTTTAAGCTGATTTTGTTATTGCGATTTTCAGGATTTAAAAAACCGTTTTTACTTGAAAAAGAACCATCTTATTTAGTTCTTTGTTTCCTTTTGCCAGGAGAAAACAACAACGCTACTGCTGGGGGCAAGTACGAAGTCCACATGGAAAATTTTCATGGAGAGATGGTAGTGGGAGATAATAACAAAATGAACATTTTTTCTGACTCTTCCACTGATGGTAAGTCAGAATTAACTCGTTTCACGTTTACACCAAAGCTAAAACATGTTCAAAAGCTATTATGAAAAAATGCAACAAACCAACTACGAAAAACAAGATCTTCTGATCAAATGGAAATACTATAATTGAAGGGCTGGGAGCATAACTGACCTACGTCGAGTTTTAGGTTATTTTTCGATTTTGCTCAGGTTTGTCCAAATTTTTTGCATGTGAACTTCAATTCGATGGTAGATACACTTTGGTTTGTAGGTCCACATCAGCTTTTTAGTTGCCTTTGATTGACCTATACAGCTACATGACAAATAAAGTATGTATTCCACCGACTTTTGTTTTGGTTTTTGAGAAAAATCTAAAAATTACCTAAAATTTGAGACAGGTTTGTTTTGTTTCCAGCTCTTCAATTAAACCACAGATTTATGTAAAGGAAGAACAGCTGAAAAATCTGTAGATGCAGTGGACTGTGAAAGATAGATCCAGCAAATTTGAAGTTACTTGGTCCACTAGGCAAAAGTGAAAACTACAGGCGAGGCGCGAGACGTGTGACGCTGGAGGAAGACTCCTTCATCACCTTCCCGTTACCTGGAGTGAGAGTGAGAGACGCTCACACCTTGCTCATACCAGGGCACAGAAACAAGACAACCCCGGGAACGAAGTTGTCTCGCTCCAAGGAACGGGAAGGAGAGAACCCTTAGAACGAAGTTGGGTTTTAACCTTAGCTTGTTCTTTAATGTTTTTCTACATCAAATTTAGAAGAACAAAAGCACAATAAAGAGCTTTCTTCAACCATTGCTTGTCTGTCAGCTTCTTGGATTCTTCTTCAACTTTCCTGCAGATAACTTAAGGGCCTTCCCCTCTGTGTGTTTTGGGCTGTTCTCTTACCCACCTATCAGCTGCACAATTCTTTCGTTCTCGCCCCCTCTCTGACACATTCCATCCAATACTGTGGACCTTAGTTGCTTTGGCTCAAACGTGTAACATTATGAAAGTGAGAACAAAAGATACAAACTGTAATGTTTGTTTATTATCTGTAGCTGCTCCACAGCTTCAATCTCCCTCAACAACGGCACCAGAAACAGTAGCGCCACCAAGACCAACTGGTGAGAATAAAACTAAGTTAACTCCCGGGAATGAAATAGCAATATCTCGGACTTATGAGCCACCTCGATTAATGTTTTTTTTTTTTTTTCACCCATTTTGAAGACGATAGTCAGTGCTTCATCCCTGATACTCGGGTGAGAGGGCGTGAACGTCCGCATCACAATATTGGCATGGGTCGAACGATGAGGGGAGGCCGAAGATGACATGGAGAACGACCGTTGATGAATGAGTTGAAGTGTGGCCAGACAGGGCGGGTTGGGTAGACAGTGTGATGGCCTTATGCAGCTTCTGGCGTGCATGGTGATGACGATGATGGTGATGGTAGTGGTGGTGGTGATAATGATAAAAATATAGCCATGCCAAGAACTGTGTCAACTTACAAACACATACGTATTCTTCCATCGTGTTCATGACCCTCATTTTCTTAACCATGTTCATTGTTTGCAGGAGCAACTCAAAATCAAATTCCTCCTTCTACATCAGCAGCAGCAGGAACAACAGAACGTACCGCAGGTGACAACATAGTTAACTCGGAAACGAAATAGCAACTTACGTTTACTAATTGGCCATCCAGGGAAATGTCGTTTGGATTCCTTTTGGGTCCATTCGTTTGTACAAGGAAATGCAGGCTCTTCACTCAATAAAGTCAATTCCAATATAATACTTCAGCTTCAGACGGTTAGCAACGGTGCAAATAATTAATATGTGAGAGCAAAAAGGAAGGGGACTGGGTCGTTTTGTCCCTGCGTTTACACAATCGTGCTACTTTCTCTCTAACAGATTCCCTACTGGGCAGTCAATCGATTTCAGAAAACACTTTAACATTTAGACCCTTAAATTTTTTTTGGTTTGTAGGAGCAATTTGTTTTGTTTCAGTTTAAGTTCATGAGACCAAAATTGCCTCATTTCGTTCTGGTGATAAATGTATTCAAGAAACATAATAATAATAATAATAATAATAATAATAATAATAATAATAATAATAATAATAATAATAATAATAATAATAATAATAATGTGTCTTCTATACATGTTAAAAGTATAAAATACATGTAATAATATCGACAGGATTTCAGTGGCGAAGGTTTTAATACAGTTTCACTAAGGCCTTTGTTTTCTGTCTGCAGTGCTGCCGCATCCAAAGTATGTAATCGACTGTAAAGTCGTCAGGGGGACTATGATGATAGGAGAGAACAATACTCTAAACGTCAGATCTTAATCGAAACGATAAGGTGAGTAAAGTCACATTAAACTCCCATATTTAGCCCATGCTCCTATAAAGAATAAATGAGCTTTTGCAATTAATGGTTTCCAGCCCTACGTTATCTCTTTCTTCTTTTTTTTCCTCGTGCGTACAAACGGTCCTTCGGTTGTTGAGGTAGTTATGATAACGGATCTTTTTGGGGGTTTGCGTGGCAGAAAGATTCAGACAACCATAGGCCCCAGTAGTTCAAAGAGCAGATAACTCTATCCAGTGGATAGGTCAGTATCCAGCTTATAAAATGTATTAATTAGTTGCAATGCATTTTTCCGCTGTGTAGTGACTGATCCACTGGATAGAGTTATCTGCTCTTTGAACAACAAGGGCTATATTTCCCTTGACACTGTAAGGCTAAGAGCCACTAGTCATTATGCTTGAAGGAGGTTATAATTCATCTTTTCTTTCATTTATTGGCGTGTTTTCAATTATCTGTCGCGAAACAAAAACTGCAAGAAACCACCCTAACAACAAGCGTCAACAACACAGGTTAATCAACTAGAACTCACAAGAGGATGGCCCTAGGCAGTGAGCGAAGGAGGGATTCACAAGAGGAGATTTAAGGTGGCCAATTCTTTGATGGATCGATACTGGCACAATTTCTTGTTTGATTGTTTTTAAATATGGTATCAAAAAAGTTTCCAATTATTTCTCAACAAGTTGTGATCATTTTTTGGCATATAAGGTTACCAACAGCAACATTACAGCCTCTTAGAAACACCCATAGTTTTGGCTTTATGTGCCTATAACTCAAGAACGAGTTAAGTGACCGCTGTTTTTTACTATTGAATTGCAATTAGCATACCGAGATTCTGATCTTTCTGCAAAGTTTTAAAAACATCTGTACATTTGATTTAGAACCACCTTAAACACCGGATCTACACAAACTTTGTGGGAGTTTCTGGCTGGGGACCGCGCTGGTGTCCTTGATTGGCAATGTGTGTGGAGAGGTGGATCCTTTTGTAGGATCGTTTGTGTAAAAAATTTCGGTGATTAAAGCGGTACTTTGGTCTTCGCTCATTGCCTGGGGCTTTGCCTAACTTGCGATTAGGCCCAATTGTAACATTGCTCTTATTCAGTTTCGTTTCGCGTTTCCCAGCGCGGGAAAGGGTGGCCATCGAAGCGAAAATAGAGTCTGAGCGTAGGTTAGGCTGTGCCGTACTGATGGGTCTTACCAAGGACAAAACAGCCGTCCATGGCTGCCACTCCTCTGACAATATGGCCGTGCACCATGATCAAGTCCTGGGCCATACTGCGGAGCTGGTGTTAGAGTGCTTCGTGCTTTTTTGTTCGTTGTTTTTTTTGTTTTTACATAGTCAAGGCTTAACCACGTTAAAGCATGCAGGATGTTTCTTTCACCACTCAAGTGAAAACTGCACTGTTTGTTGTTACTAACAGAATTTTTGAACTCGTTACCCTTAGGAAGACGACGGTGACTATTAGCTGGAAAGGAAGTACCATAAGCTTGGCACCAGATCTCAGTGAAATTCCTTGAGCCCTTGATAATTTAAGTAACTTGTTGAAGTTTCAGCTTACTCCAGTACAACTAAGTAGTATTTTACTGAACGAAGTAGTGATGCTAAGATATGTTATGGGTGTCTGTTCCAAAATCGTACGGTTTGTTTTGTTTGTCAACGCATCCAATTCTTCTGGTACTATATAAAGATAGCGTCAAACGTTGGCGGTTGCGTTAGATGAATAATTGTATATTTATCAGAGTAATCATAGTTTTATAGTCTAGGTAAAAAAAAATACAATTCATTGTGACTAGAGTCAGCCTAGCTGACCTTAAAAAGAACAATTTTATTAGAGGTATATTGGTTTAAAACCATTTACCACAACTCTATAAGAGCAAAGAATTTTTTTTCACCCCGCTATGTTAAGACACAGCAAGACATTGGCGGTTGTTTTAGATGAATAATTTGTTATTGATTAGAATTGTTTCTAGTTTTACGGTCTTTGTAAAAAAAAAAATGCATGTCGCTGTATTTAGAGTCAGCCTAGCTGATCTGCTTAATGATAGTTTTGCTGGTTAAAATCTATTTACCCTACCTCTGTAAAAGCATGGGAATCTTTTTTTACCGGAAAAACTATTTTCATTGATAATTTTCATTAATAATTTTTATTATTCTTGTCAAAAGTTACAGTGTAATTTTGCACCCGGAAAGTTTTGAGCAACTTGAATCAGCGGTGGATAAAATGGCTTTCGGTTCGTATTTCTACAACTCTTTTCCATCTCCCAAACTTACGGAAAGGACTGGCAGTTGGTTCTGATTGTCAAGTCCTACTTTTTGGCATGCATGTTACTGAATTTCAGTCATGTCAGAAATAAATACCCCTTTTGTTGTTTTTGAGTCAACAGTTTTTGTGGCCTTTCTGTTTTTGGCCTTTTTGTGATCTTCCAGATCGAGGAGGGTGTTATCCGCCGGAGCCAAAGGCTTGAGGAGGATAACACCCTCCGAGATCTGCATATCCGCTTCATATCATACAAAAGCCGAGTTCAATAATTGTTTAATTATTCGTTCAAAATATTTCCACTGCTCTGAAATTTAACAAAACGGTAACTAAAAATAATTAAGTGAATGATATTAAAGTTACTGTACATCATATACTTGAAAAGTGCCGAAATTACGCTTTCTGTTTGTGTCGTGGTCGGGTAAATTCGTTTGCGATGTCGATGGTCGAAAGCCTGTCAGTTCTTTCTTTGTGTATGTTTAAAACTGTCAGGTTACTGAATCGTTCCTGGTTAATCCTTGAACGGAGCCATGTTTTTAGCCTCCTGGGAGTCGAAAAGGATCTTTCACCGGCTGCACTGGTCGCCTGATTTACGAGAATCAGCTTACATAACGTGATAACTTCTTTTACATTTTCCGTTCTGGGTAGCTCTTTAATTTTTACTATGATGTCGTCAAAACACGAATAATCACCATCCTTCAGCAGCACTTGTAAAATTTCCATCTGAGCAGTTAATATTGAAATATTAACATCATCCTTGTACAGTTTTTCCATAAACTTTAGCTCTTCGGATTTGTCCTGCGAATTGAGGGTCTTAATTATGGGGGCGTTATACCTGGATGTTGATGAAATAAGAAGTGATTTGATGGAGAAATTAAAAAGGGCAAATAAGGGATACACAAACACTCAGACAGTCCACTACGACCCGGGTGCATGTCAGGTTGAGGACGAACTGTTTGGTGTTTGTCCATTAATTTTTAACCTCCAAATTTAATTTTTAATCACCTTAAAATCTTCATTATTCTCACCATCCCTTTCAATCACTCTCCCCTCCCACCTTCTCTTCTTCCTCACAAACACTGTAAAAATCACCCAAGAATTCTGAGATATTTATGGGGTTATGTGCTACCAAACTATGATGGCTTTTTTGGATTGCATGAAATCTCGAGAAGATAATAAGGTGAAAAGGTCAAAAGGTGACAAAAATATAGCATTCAGGTGTAACTCCCCCTTAAAAAAAAAATTCATAATTGTAACGACTAATACTTAATTCTGTCTATTTATCTGCGCATTTGTCTTTGCCAGTAACTCTGGTTACTTTCAAATTAACGATTTTTTGCTATTTTTGGCTCCGTTATTTTTGTTAAATTATTTTTTGTTTAAATTTTTTTTATTTTTCCAAAAAAGTGGGGGGGCTAAAGCCCCCCAGCCCCTCCCTCTGGGCGGTCCCTGGTAATTACATCTGCAAACAGTTAGACTTTCTAGTCTTCTTGGATAAGGACGATAAACCGTAGGTCCCGTCTTACAGCGCTTGTTCCTAACTAGAAATAGTCTTCACTAAAGCTGCCCCCGTATTTTAATTTTTTAGTAGTTGTTTGGTTGTAAATATTAAAATACTGAAGACACTGTTGCTCATTTCTGTATTGTTGTTAGTGAAATAAAGCAGTTCTGTAAATTTCATGTGGAAGAGGCATATTTCTCCAGTACATCAATGGCACCAACAATATTTGATTTAGTGTCATTGTTCAACAATTGAGATTTCGCCGGGTTTGTTTACGCATAGATCATTTAATACGAAATTCCGTGAATTGAGACACACAGAAAAAGACAATAAGCTTTCCTGAATAAAAAAACATTTAAATGAGCCTGAATTTATGCCTCAAAAGTAAACGCGTTGAATGTAATTTTTGCCTCGAGTTAATCTTCTAATCTTCGCAAAGACGAACTGCAAGCGAATGCGAGGACAATTTTCTGGTTGAATGGAACTGAGCCGATGTTTTTCGCAAATTTCGCTACAAGTTGCTTAGAATACAAACAAATCGGTGAATTAAATATAAAGTACGGTATAAATTCACATTCAAACTTGTACATTTTTTAAAGGTAGACTCCCAGAAGCGCTCAAACATTTTGGAAAAGGTCTATTATTCTTGTGATAATTCGCAGTGAAAGCGGCACATGTCTCTTCGCTACCATTTGTCCTCGAAGAGGGATTTCTTCGCTATGAACTAACCGATTTCCTTTGCTTAAGCTGTCGATCGTTCCGTGGATCTTGTTATTTTGATTAACAGTTTTAAAAAGCTGTCTTTTCTTTCTGAGAACGGCATACTCGGCTGCTAGCAGCCATTTTGATGTGAAAGCAAGAATGTTACCCAGCACAACCTTGCGCGCCTAGTTCTATCAAATCGGGACATTTTTGAAATTCCTTGTATATATTTACGCGGGGACTCCTAGAGTGCCTCCTCGGGTTTTGGCCCCAGAAACCTTGCGGGGGCAATAATCTATGGGACGTTTAAGACCCTACACACTGTTCGAATAGAGTAGGGGACGTAGTTCCCGGTGTGGTGGTCTATCTCTAGCTTTCATCTGTCTTTGTCATTCATGTCTGGATTGGGTGGATGGGTGAGATCAAATATGGACTGATAGCGGCTGCCAGAGGCGCCTTTTAAGGGAGCATTCATTTTTTAGAAGGAGGAGTGCGCCTTTTAAGGGAGCATTCATTTTTTAGAAGGAGGAGTGGGCCGGAGAAATTCAGGGGAGGGTCATTAACTTTTTGCCTGCCCAAAAAGGGAGGGTCAGCATAAATTTGACACAACAAAGAGGGGGGTCACTTAAATTTTTTTTAATATTATAAAAGTTTATACAAACTGATCTTTGAACCCTTAACGTTACAGAGCTAATTTGAGACTCAAATGAACTTTGTGCCACTGAAATGTATAAAAGCCCCAGTCGCACCAACTGAATTGATTATTAGATGACAACAACAACAACAATTTTTAATATCTGAAAGAAACTGTTAAAGACAAGGTTGGTTAACACAGACTGGTTATTAAAATAATGTCACAGTTACACGTCTGTCACTGATCAGAGTCAGAGTCACTTAGGCTCTCACTATCAGATAAGGCCAAGGATGGTGGTAAGGAATCAGAAATGTAGGCCTTGGCAGCTTCTGAGAGACGGTTGTCTGACTTGAGTGTCTCATGCAAAACCTTTGCCTCCCTTCTTGATAAACTTACTAATGCTGCAATGAAAATGTCTTCCACCCCAATCTGCCAATAGTTATATCAACGTTGTCATGGTTGACCCTTGGTAAAACCTTTTGCAGAACTCTTATTTTTGCATTCTCCATCCTGGCTATCTTTCGTTTGATACCTTTCCTTTTGTTTTGCTTCCTCTTTCGAGCTTTGGAGGTAGATGGCTTGAAGACCAAGCCCTTGAATGTGCTCTGTAACTCCTTTAGCTTGTCATCAACCTGAGCCATAAATGCTGAAGCGTTTTGACCTAGCTCATTAAGCTTGTTCACTGTAGGCAATTGGAGGTTGCGTTATTCTAGCTAACAGGTGCGTCTGTGTGAAGGACCACGGGATCGTTGCACAATCCAGCCACAAACCATGTTTGTCAGGAGGAAGGGGTGGGTCACTATAATTTTTACTGCTTCCCAGGGAGGGTCACATTTTTTAACAAAAAATATAACGGGAGGGCTGGGAGATTTTACACTCATGAAACCGCCATATAAACCATTACCATTACGTACTATTACAAACAATGGTAGCCTATGGTGCAGCCGGACTTGTCACTCAAAACTTACCTGAAAACAAAGGTGAAAACATCTGCGGCGTTGGCTAAAACAATGGGCCCTAGCCCTAAAACAATAGGGCTGTGACACCAGAGGAGCTGCGAGGCGTTTTCACCGACCAGAATGCACTACGCTTGAACAGCTATCAGCTATAAGAGCCTACTGCACTTCGTCTGGTAAGTTTGTTCCTTAACAAAATGCGTTCACGATAAAAAGTAGCTTAACTTTTGCAAGGAAACGTTCTAGTGAAAGAGATTTGCCCTATCCGAGAGCAAATGTTTTTCACTAGAACGTTTCCTCGTATGAGATCGTTCACAATCTGTTTGCGTAACCCTTTGTTATTTTATAGTATTAAGCTTTACCGTATTTCTCATGCTCTGGCGACGAATCGCTAAATATAAGTAAATCTAAATACTAGTTGTAATCGTAGATCAGGAATGCGTTCGAGTATCCGTTGCTGGGGTAATCTGGTGTGATAATGAAATCGATTACAGTTCTGCCTAAATGAGGTGACACGGTTGTGATCGGTTAAGTGCTTCCTTGATAGCTGTGATTCGGTATTATCATTCGATACTTTTTTCCCTTCTCGCAGATCAATTATTTGCCGAAGCCGAATCGGCTTCGGCAAATAAGTGAACTGCTTGCCACTGACAAATCACGTTGTTTAATATAATTTTCCGATCTTGCAAAGAGAAAACAATATTGAAGTCTAAACAAGAATTTGGTTCTTATGTGGAGCAAATATTAAAATCTTCAGACTCGGCGAGCCAGCGTGTTCAATAGAAGATGTGTTCAGCATCTTATGTCACAAAAGCACTTACTGGTATGTTTTACTTGGGCACCTTATTTTTTCTTTCAAAAGCATGGGAAGATTGTGTACTAAATGACACCAACGTTGGTGGACTTTGCTCTATGTTGTACAACATAAATAGTACTAATGCACATGTCATAGGCTTCCTTGTGGGGTCGACCCCTGGGCCAACCAGGGGGATTGTAAAATCAGTCAAGCAGACTTGAGGAATTTCCCCGGGGGATCGGGGAATCTCTCAAGACAAAGTCCCCTGGGTGAGGTGTCTCTCACCTGAAAATCCCAGTGATCATGACTTCCTTTTCAAACTTGTGAATTCCCCCACCCCCTAATCTTTGATCGTAAAACAATGTCAAGATTTTCCCCTACCCTCGGGGAAAGAATCCCATCCATCTCCTTGTATTCTCCCAAATATCTCCCTGGTAGGCCCGGGGGTCGACCCACGGGGAAGCCGATGACATGTGCATAATGACTCTACGGGAAGCTTTTGATTATAATCTTAACCTGTCATGCTCTGGCAGCACGAAGTCTGTTAATTTCACTTGAAAATCAGGTTAAAAAAAATGTTTCTGGTCTGCAAAGCCCATGTCAAACACTGTACTTTACATGAGCCATACTTTACAGTTTAGGTCGACCCAAATTAGTTAAGTTCGCCTGTTGAGTCAAACGTCAAACTTCACTAGATCACCCAAAAATAAACAGAGAGAGGCTGAGCTCATGATCTCATTTATGACATAATTCAAGATGGCACAGAAATGGTACACGAACAATGAAAAATCTCATCACTAAGTATGATTAGGATGCATTCTCCTAACGTTGAATGCAAAAAGTTGAATTGCCTTACCTGTGGTGTACTACATACTGTCGTCCTTTTTGCTCAGTAGTGATATTTTAAGCAATTTTGTTTGTCTTTGTCTTAAGTTTGCCTCATGAGAAACAGATGGGGTGAAAAGGGAAAGGGATTTGATTGGCTTCAGCACCAAGCCAGTGCCCAGGTGATTTTTCAAATCTATTTCCACCTTTTCCATTTCTTATGAGGAACAGTCAATGGTGAAGACATTAAAACCCGACAAAATCGCTTAAAATATCTTAACTGAGGAAAAATGATGACAGTACATGCACACCAGAGGAAAGGCAAAATAACTTTTATTTAGCGTTGTTCGATACATATATTCAGTGATTTGTCGCTAGAGCATGAAAAATATGCTAAATCCCATACATTTAATATAAAATAGCAGGTTATAATAAAGGGTTGTGCACCTGTCACTGTAACCCCCCCCCCCACCCCCACCCCACCCCCAGAGCAGTCCAATATGTCTTCCACTTTTCCAGCAGAAAATGCATAGCCATTCTCTCTCTGGCACATTCTTTATATCAATCCCTGCACACAAAAAATAGTATCACTCCACACAGCAATGTAAACTGTCATAACCTATGATGTTTTCCTACAGCTGATGTATTAAAGGACTTTAGATAAAGTTTAAGTCTGTCTCTATAGTACTGCAGCCTTAGGCCATCCTCTTTTATTCTCTGTTTAGCATTGTCTGACCAAACCAAATTTTTAGCATTTCCATAAAGAAGTAATGACATAGTTAAACCATTTTTCACTTTAAATAATTCTTTTAATCTGAAAAATTAGCATAGTAACAGCATAGAGAAAAACAGGAACAAAAAAAGGAACATTTTTAAAGTGTACTGTGCATTTTGTTAATCCAAATATGTAAATATTAACTTTTAACATGATCATCCTCATCGCCAACTTAGTTTAAAAAATTCCAGTATGTCTCTGTTAAGAAAAGGAATCATTGATGTATAACCTGTTGTATTTTCTATATATCTGGCACAAATCTCTGTAAATTAATCTCCCCCCTGCCATTCAGTCTCACAGTCTGTAGGTAATTACTTTCCATTTTTCTTAAAACCAACCCGGCACAAAGCCGTAATGTTTGATATATCCAGAGCCTCCTTTTCAAGCAGTTGCTGAAAAGTGGGGGATGCTGGTATGTCGTATAGGAGTTTTGGTGGTTGATCTTTTTTCCCACGTTGTCTTAATTTTTCAATAGACATCAACCAACTTTTCTGCCGTATTGATTTTGGCTTCATGTCTGGTTGTTTCCAGGCTCCACAGCAATGATGCTGGGGTACCAGGCCTCCTATTCCGAGACTTCTTGTGAATGCTTAAGGTTTTTTTTAAATCCGACCGACAGACCCAATATCAGGAAACACATTTGATGGTACACAAAGAAAAGGGGGGATGGCCTTATAAGGATTAAAACATAAAGAGTTTCTTCATAGTGTTTTAATATAACTTTTAATGGTTTAGATATTTTGATAAACGGCAGTCAGACACCAACCAATTTGATGAATTCCGGACCCCATATGAATGAATGAACCAGAAAATGACTGAAAAGTGAGCGAAACAATTGAACAACCCAACGGCCAGAGAACCAGACAACTAAAGCAACGAACAACCGAACAACCAATCTAGTAGATTGCCAAACGAATGAGAAGATTGATAGGCACAGTGAACTGATAGCCAAACAGCCGCCCAAACAAGGAGCAGCTGACTGTGTGAACAGACAAGTAGGGAACAGGGAAGGGATCGGCTCAAATAAGGTGACGATATAATTTTAAATCTTGATGTTGGTTACAAATTTCTAATAAAAGTTAAATATTAAGAAAATGAAATAGGTTAGAAATGTCTGATAACAGGTAATTTACAAGTAACTGGATAAACACTCCAAAAAGATTTGAAACTGTGAAAATATTGGAGAAAAATAAGCCAGTGCTGAGGAATTGAAGAGCTTAGAGCATTAACTGCCTAAAAAATTGTGTAATTTTAGGTCATAGCTTAGAGCATAAACTGCCTATGTGTAATTTTAGGTCATTTTTTGATTTTGCTCAGAAATGAAACAAAAATCAGTGAATAAAAATATCGGACAATGTTTTTGAATTGAATTGCTAATGCAAGTCACATGCAAAAATTTGTTTCATTTGCGAGAAAAATCTAAAAACGACCTAAAATTACACATAGGCAGTTTTAGCTCTCAGCCCTTCAATTAGTAAGAGTTATTTTATAAATGTTATTAGAAGGAGTGGGGGTATATTCTCAGTACTTGATGCTAACAGATAATTTGATCTGTTAAATATAATTTAGTGAGTAGATGTTAAAGCAGCATAGACTGGTAGTATAAAATGAATCAATAAATTGTCAGTTCAGAATGTCTATTACTCTTGTTAGGGGCACTGAGTGAGTGAACAGACCTGGTAGAGAGTTTATAAAGCAAAATGCTGAGCGAAAGAGAGCAGTCCAGCGTGCGAAGGAAAAACTGTAGCAAATGAAAGAACGCGAAGCGGGGAGCACTTGTTACCAGGTTTTCATTCCAGACCCCTTTCATACCGTGTAATTCAAGTCTCCTCATGCCTACTTCCTGGTAGGCCAAGGCAACGGACTAAAATGTACTAATCCCCCACCCAATAGGGCAAAGCAAAGGGGAAAATGTACTAACCCCCCACTTTTGGGAAGGCAAACGGAAAAAATGAATTACCATCATCACTGACCATAATACAGTAGATTAACCAAATGTACTAGTGACAGTAATAGTATTATACCAATATTTAGTGATATCTGAAAATTTGAAAGGAAATGTTCCAGTAATAAGTATTTGATCCGATCAGGAGTGTTGCAAGATAATTTATTCAGTTAGTCATAAGTTCTCTTGTCCATCGTCCATGATTTTTTGACCTGTATGTATATGTGAGGCCAGAATATTTGTTTTGTATTTTGTAAACCTCAGTGGCATAATCTCGAAAAGTTGGCATATTATGCAATTATCTAACTTATTGCTATTTTACAAATCTGTTATAGGAATTTGTACATCACATGTGGCAAATTTCCAGCTAGTGGAATATACAAGGAAAACATTGAAACATGCGCATGGTTGTTTGCTTTGAGCTTATTTTTGCCATAATTGTCTTGCTGCTTGGTAGACATGGCTCTTTTGCTCAAACTGCAGATATCATTAGTAGATGCATCAATTCCACCAATTCAACTTCCTGTATCCATACCTATGAGCAAGTCTACCAAAGCTTAGCAAGTAAACCTCAGAACAATTATTTTAACATCGCATATGCCCTGTATCCTGGACGTTCAAAGCCATCATCAGTCCGTGTTTTTGTAAATGTGTATGGACCAAGTAACACCAAGGATTCTACACCAGCTCAATACACGTGGAGTCTTTCCTGCTTGTATTCCGCAGTCCCTTCCCGCGTCCTTGAACTCCTGTCTCTGGGATCTATCCTGGTGACTCACCGGACTCAGAATCTCAGTTTACATATACCACTGTTTTGTTGTAACGTGTCAGACAACAAGGAAGAAAGAGAAGAAAAAATTAAAGGATATATAACAAGAGTGTTGGGTGAGGTAAGTGCAGACTTAATGTTAATTAATGTTCCAGGAAATATCCCCATCCCTGTGACCAAAGATATTTGTATTCCTGATGCAGTGAAGTACGATTGTTTATGTCAGTGTAGTCCTTATTAAGAAGGACTGTTTTGGTGACACTCACTGATGTGTTGATGGTATACAGAATATTTTAGACTACTAGGAGTGCTTTATTTTTCCTCGGGATAATAAAGCAAGCAAAGCACAGGAGTGCATGCGAAAACTAGCTGTGTTGTGTATCTCCTTGTGGATGGCAATTTTTCACTCATGCTTGTGTGTTTTGCTAAATTTACTATCCCCAAGAAAAGTGAGGGACTGCCCAAGTCTACATCTACTGACATGAAACAAGTCACAGTGTTTCAGATAAGAGGGTCTAGAATCAAAAACCCTGCAAGGTTACCTTTATGACCCGACAAATTTGTAGAAAGTTTATGATGGTTTAGTGGGAACATTGGGAATTTGACCTGATGGAATTGCTAGTTGACACCCTGCCTTACAAACTTATCTGGAACCCTGAACTCATGATGTGACTTGACTGTTATATGATGAATATTCCCTATTTGGAGGGTAATTCAAATTGAGTTGCATTCCCTTGGACTTTGAACATTTGCACAATATATGGAGTCACAAGTCAGTTAATAGCTCCCTTAACTTGCTGTAGGTTTGGTGCCAAACTAAGCCTGGTGTGTTAGATGCAATTATAAGGCTAATTGTACCACAAAACTGTCGGCACGTTAAAGTAAAAAAGCATGCATGGTGGAAATTAGTAATGTTCCATGCATTCATCAAGATCTAGATAATGAAGCACACAAGAAGTTTGGAGAGCAAGAAAGATGGGTAAGAGTTGCTTGAGGTGTAGCTGAGAGCAACTCTAGCTTCTTGAGTACCTTCCAGACTTCCCAAGTGCTTCTTATCTTGATAAACACACTGGTGATGCATGAAATAATTGTTTCATAACATTTTCAATGCAGTAGTTTAATGCTGATGTCATCAGCGTGCACAATGGGAATATTAAGCATGATCATGCCATTGAATTTAATTACACAAATTTACTAGCTATGTTAGAAACATATCTAAAACTGTTTTTGTTTATGGCAATTTGCCACTGTTTGTCTTTGCTCATTTTCTCAATTAATTTTTTTTGCTTAATTGATACATTCTTAATATCATCATTATTTTAAAGTGTGGGCTGCTACTGTTAAGTGAGAAAAATCTGAAAAGCACAAAAAATGTGGCACCCTCCAGCCTCGCAGTGTATTAGTAAAATGGCTGGTTTGCATGAGCACCAGTTGTTTTAAAGTAAAATCGGTCTCTCTTTCTGATCTTCAGTTACAGGATCTTGCTATGAGTCCAGGGATTCAGGATCCATCATTGAACACAGCAAAGAGCATAATAGAAGGACATGAACTGGACATAGAAGCTGCAGGACCTTTGGTCATAGTAATCTTATGTTGCTCCCTGGGTTTTGTGATACTTAGTAGCCCACTGTTGAGTAAATACATTCTAGAAATGAGAAGAGATGCCCCGTCTGCAAATGAATGCAAAAGAGAAAGAATAAAGGGAAAGAAAAATACAGAAAAGAAATTGTCCAAAGAAGAAAAGAAGAAACTAGAAGAGAAGAGAAAAAAGAGAAATATTGTGAAGGCCCTATGTATTTCATGTGCTGTGTTGTGTTTTGTAGGACTTACATTACTGCTTTCTGCTCTTGTTATTTCAATCTGTGAAAAAGCCTTTCCTATTGTTGCTATTCTAGTATTACTCACTGGTTACAGTATATTCCTGACAGTTGTTCTGGGATGTATCAACAGCGGAGACTCTGCAAATTATCCATTTTGGGATAAGAAATGTTGCTTTTTTCTTCCTGCTGTGGTGGTATGTGCAAACTTGACCAGTTATCATTTTTGCTGGCTTGTCATAGGTACGATGATTAACCCAACATGGGGATTAACTGTTGCTTTGCTAGTGGGCTCTGTAATTGCTGCGTTTATGTATGCAGTTTACTGCTACCTTCAAGGTGATAGTGAGAATGCTTGTGAGGGATGTCAGATCTTTCTTATCTGTGGTGGTGGTTTTCTATCTGTTTTGTTACTTGTCATAATAATCATTTTTGCAGGGCAGTCATACAACAGCAATGAAACAGCAGACAAATTGCTTAGGACCATTTTGTTATCTTTCCTTGGTGCTTTTGGGGCATGGTTCTCTTGGAAGAAACAAGCTGGTCACCCTAATGCCTCCATGGGAACTGTGAAACCTGAAACAGACCAGGATGATCTCAATACCTCAGCAGATGCTCGGGAAAGTACCTCCCTAAAAACACGGTTCAAATAATTCAGCACGAGAAAATTTCCAAGGTGATGATCATGAAATGGATTCCCTCATAAGGCACTCTTAAACATAAACAAGATTTTTAATTAAGTCTTTTTCAAACCAGACTACCTTGTTTGTTGCTTAACTACTTATAATTTATTAGACATATGCTATGAAAATGTTTAGAAACTTAATTTTTTTTCCCACAAAGCAAAAAAAAACTCTTGCGACATGGTCTGATTAATCAACAAGCTGATATGTACATGAAAATAATATGTAGATATACAGTCAAACCTCGATTATCTAGACTTAGTGAGACTGGAGTAAATAGTTTGGTTAATCGAGAGTTCAGATTATGGAAAATATTAATTTTAATAAGATAAAATAAAACTGAGATTTCTCTTAGCTGTAAACAATTCTGAGCCAATCAGATTACTCAAATGAATGCACTTCTTTCACAGTGCATGTAGATGCTTAGTAGAATAATAAATTATTTATTCTTTGAAAGGAAAGCAAACCTTAGTGCCTAAATTAAAAATAAATCATAATGAGAGTTTCTAGGGATCTTCAACGTGCTATGACCAAATGCCATATTGATATTCCTGAAAAATCTAGGACCAGAGGAAATAATCCAGAATGATAATCGAGAAGTCAGGGTAATTGAGGTTTGACTGTATAACTCAAACCCAGTTTACTTGCACTGTACTATGATATTTTAACCTCATTAATTGGAAGTTATTATTAGAAATTTCCTTAAATTAATGGTACTGTTAAATTTACCTTGTGAAAAACTAGCTGTCAGCACTTGTTCTTAATACTGTTGTTGTTATTATTTTTCTCTGATAGTTTCAGCAGGGCTATCATTAATTTTTGATGTAGGAGGGGATGTACAAAAAGTAGCTGGGGAATCCAGCTGTTCTCATATAGTCAATATGCTGTTTTTCTATGAAAGTACCTCGGGGTCTAGTCCAGAATTAACAAAATTGGCCCAGAAAAATCTGTGGCGCCCGGCCCTTAATGACAACCCTGAATTTCAGTCATCAGGTTTCAACTAGAACATGCTGTCGTCATTATTATCTTCATAATTAAGGACTGGTCAGAAATTTGCCGGGGGAGGGGGGTTGAAGATTTTAAATTATTAAGTGATGAAAATGATGTTACCCTCCCTGACAATGGAAATGAAATTTCCTGAAAATCCCTTTGGGCCATTGTCCCCTAGTTTTCCATAAGCCACCACCCAGAATATATAGGAGAAATGAGCTTAGTACAGAGAATGTAAATCGTAAATGTACTTTTAAAAATGCTGTAGCATCAAATCTTTCTGTAAGATTTTAAATTTGTTAAAATTTCAAAAGGATCTTTTAGATGTCCTGGTATTTCTAAGCCATTTTAAAAGTGGCCACGTGTTATCAATACTTGAAAATATAATATTCCCATGGAATGTGATGGATATTATGTGTAAAGCTAATCAATTCTTAACTGTTGTGGGTTTTATATCTATTTTTTAACAAATTCAGGGGCGGATCTTTCATGGGTGGAAGGGGGGGGGGGGGGGTCCAAACTTTGACTCAGAGAATACTACAGAAACTTTTTTCAGCAAATTACTTCTCGCAACTCCGTCACTCTCCCCAACAATTAAGCCAAATAACCACTGAAATTTTATTTGTTTTTTCATGGTTATGGGGTTTGAGGTGGGTGACAACAAATACAGTCTCCCTCAGCGACTAGTTTTCCAAAACACCAAAAGTTTCCATATCAAATCACTATATTTGGAACCTCCCGTAAGCGACCAGTTTTAATTTCCAAAATACCAAAAGTTTCCAAGTTAAATCACTATATTTGGAACCTCTCGCAAGCGATCACCTCTCCTCAGCGACCAGTTTTCTAAAATACCAAAAGTTTCCAAGTCAAATCACTATATTCAGAACCTCTTGTAAGCGACCACCTCTCTTAAACGACCCCGACTACTTTTAGAGCTAAGAGTTTGCAATTTTCTTTTGTTTTTATTAAACCTCTAGTAAGCGACGGTGCTGTAACATCATCGCATTCCTGGGTAGTATAAAGCCTGGTTTCCATATGATCGCAAAGAGAATCGCAGACGATCGCAAAGCCAACTGTAGCCATACAATTCGGTCAGCGGAAATGTTAAATGTACACGCGCGTTGTCGGAATTGCAAATATTATGGGATAGGTTTCTGTCGCAGATCGCAGAACTTTGGTTTCGATATGATCGCGATCGTGATCGCAGGATCCCCAGCGGGGGGAGGGGGGGGGGTACTCGGGATTTCAAGAGACGGGGATGATCGAATGGAGCCAAAAGTCAAGACCCAAAAAAATCCCGTGCCGATTTTGTGGCCCTTAAAAGTTCCAGAAAGGGGTAATGCTATAACACAAAGGATACCCCCCAAAAATCCCTACTCAAATCAAGCTACCCAAAAAAATACTTCCCAAATTTTCGTACCCAAAAAAATCCCGGAATCGAAAATTTCAAACCCCAAAAAATCCTTCGATCATCCCCTTCACTTGAAATCCCGAGTACCCCCCCCCCCCCCTCCCCCTGAGGCAGGATCGCTGACGATCGCAGAAGTAGAAGTGTGTTCCATATGATCGCAGAACTTTTTGCGATCCGCGATCGTCTGCGATCATATGGAAACCAGCCTTTAAGGACGGAAATTTCGCAATGGGAAGCACCGGATTTTTTCCTCGAAATTGACTTTTCACGTGAATAAAACATTAAGAATTCCAAACATTTAAAAATGTATATACACGACTCTGTCAGTCTTAAAAATACAAAACGTATGTGGTACTCGCGGCCTCAAAGAAAGAGAACTCTGGTGAGCTGTCGCACGGCTGGGTCTAGTGATTATAACACAGGCATTCGTGTAAATACGGTAATTATTATAAACAGTTCAAGACAACGCGTTACTGGTTAGCTTTAGCAGACGTTCCTTGTTCATTTGCTAATATTCTTGGCTTGCACGTCACGCAAGTATCACGCAAATAAAAAATAAAATCGCTTATCTTTCAATAAATTAAGTCAAGAAATTGAGATAGTGTAGAAGAGTAATAAAGAAACAACGCATCAAAGTTTCAGCGTTGTGCGATATTCCGAACTCGAGTTATTACTTGGGCTTCCCGCGTCTCGCGGGTCTACATAAATAGTTGTGTTAGAAGCTCCAAGAAGGTTCAAGAATATTGATTAATTGTATATAAGGATTCCACTAGGAAGCGGTTATTGTTGTTGGTGGTGGCAGGGCGTAAGCCCTCCCCAATAACTGATATACTGGCTATAACCACTATAACCCAAGCTACTGTGGACTACTATAAAGCAAGTGATCAAGAATGATGCTATATTCCAAGCTACTACAGAGCTCTACGAGAAGTGATTCAGTTGTGGATGTTCGTTGTGGACTGCAGTAGTCAGAACTCAAGATGAAATGCAAAGTGAAGTGGAAAAGATTACACAGCTGAGAACTAGAATTGCCTGCTATGGTGGGTTGTTGTTGTCGGCAAAGACCGACTGGAGAAGCTATGCCGAGAGAATCATAGAGAGCTATTGAGGAACTTCATTTAAGGTCAAGTGGATCGACTGGAGAAGCTATACTGAGAGAATCATAGAGAGCTATTGAGGAACTTCATTTAAGGTCAAGTGGATCGACTGGAGAAGCTATACTGAGAGAATCATAGAGAGCTATTGAGGAACTTCATTTAAGGTCAAGTGGATCGACTGGAGAAGCTATACCGAGAGAATCATAGAGAGCTATTGAGGAACTTCATTTAAGGTCAAGTGGATCGACTGGAGAAGCTATACCGAGAGAATCATAGAGAGCTATTGAGGAACTTCATTTAAGGTCAAGTGGACCGACTGGAGAAGCTATACCGAGAGAATCATAGAGAGCTATTGAGGAACTTCATTTAAGGTCAAGTGGACCGACTGGAGAAGCTATACTGAGAGAATCATAGAGAGCTATTGAGGAACTTCATTCAAGGTCAAGTGGACCGACTGGAGAAGCTATACTGAGAGAATCATAGAGAGCTATTGAGGAACTTCATTCAAGGTCAAGTGGACCGACTGGAGAAGCTATACTGAGAGAATCATAGAGAGCTATTGAGGAACTTCATTCAAGGTCAAGTGGACCGACTGGAGAAGCTATACTGAGAGAATCATAGAGAGCTATTGAGGAACTTCATTCAAGGTCAAGTGGACCGACTGGAGAAGCTATACCGAGAGAATCATAGAGAGCTATTGAGGAACTTCATTCAAGGTCAAGTGGACCGACTGGAGAAGCTATACCGAGAGAATCATAGAGAGCTATTGAGGAACTTCATTTAAGGCCAAGTGGATCGACTGGAGAAGCTATACCGAGAGAATCATAGAGAGCTATTGAGGAACTTCATTTAAGGTCAAGTGGATCGACTGGAGAAGCTATACCGAGAGAATCATAGAGAGCTATTGAGGAACTTCACTTAAGGTCAAGTGGATCGACTGGAGAAGCTATACTGAGAGAATCATAGAGAGCTATTGAGGAACTTCATTTAAGGTCAAGTGGATCGACTGGAGAAGGTATACCGAGAGAATCATAGAGAGCTATTGAGGAACTTCACTTAAGGTCAAGTGGATCGACTGGAGAAGCTATACCGAGAGAATCATAGAGAGCTATTGAGGAACTTCACTTAAGGTCAAGTGGATCGACTGGAGAAGCTATACCGAGAGAATCATAGAGAGCTATTGAGGAACTTCATTTAAGGTCAAGTGGATCGACTGGAGAAGCTATACCAACAGAATCATAGAGAGCTATTGAGGAACTTCATTCAAGGTCAAGTGGATCGACTGGAGAAGCTATACCGAGAGAATCATAGAGAGCTATTGAGGAACTTCATTTAAGGTCAAGTGGACCGACTGGAGAAGCTATACCGAGAGAATCATAGAGAGCTATTGAGGAACTTCATTTAAGGTCAAGTGGATCGACTGGAGAAGCTATACCGAGAGAATCATAGAGAGCTATTGAGGAACTTCATTTAAGGTCAAGTGGATCGACTGGAGAAGCTATACCGAGAGAATCATAGAGAGCTATTGAGGAACTTCATTTAAGGTCAAGTGGATCGACTGGAGAAGCTATACCGAGAGAATCATAGAGAGCTATTAAGGAACTTCACTTAAGGTCAAGTGGATCGACTGGAGAAGCTATACCGAGAGAATCATAGAGAGCTATTGAGGAACTTCATTCAAGGTCAAGTGGACCGACTGGAGAAGCTATACCGAGAGAATCATAGAGAGCTATTGAGGAACTTCATTTAAGGTCAAGTGGACCGACTGGAGAAGCTATACCGAGAGAATCATAGAGAGCTATTGAGGAACTTCATTTAAGGTCAAGTGGATCGACTGGAGAAGCTATACTGAGAGAATCATAGAGAGCTATTGAGGAACTTCATTTAAGGTCAAGTGGATCGACTGGAGAAGCTATACCGAGAGAGTCAGAGAGAGCTATTGAGGAACTTCATTTAAGGTCAAGTGGATCGACTGGAGAAGCTATACTGAGAGAATCATAGAGAGCTATTGAGGAACTTCACTTAAGGTCAAGTGGATCGACTGGAGAAGCTATACCGAGAGAATCATAGAGAGCTATTGAGGAACTTCATTCAAGGTCAAGTGGATCGACTGGAGAAGCTATACCGAGAGAATCATAGAGAGCTATTGAGGAACTTCATTCAAGGTCAAGTGGACCGACTGGAGAAGCTATACCGAGAGAATCATAGAGAGCTATTGAGGAACTTCATTTAAGGTCAAGTGGACCGACTGGAGAAGCTATACCGAGAGAATCATAGAGAGCTATTGAGGAACTTCATTTAAGGTCAAGTGGATCGACTGGAGAAGCTATACTGAGAGAATCATAGAGAGCTATTGAGGAACTTCATTTAAGGTCAAGTGGATCGACTGGAGAAGCTATACCGAGAGAATCATAGAGAGCTATTGAGGAACTTCATTCAAGGTCAAGTGGATCGACTGGAGAAGCTATACCGAGAGAATCATAGAGAGCTATTGAGGAACTTCATTCAAGGTCAAGTGGACCGACTGGAGAAGCTATACCGAGAGAATCATAGAGAGCTATTGAGGAACTTCATTTAAGGTCAAGTGGACCGACTGGAGAAGCTATACCGAGAGAATCATAGAGAGCTATTGAGGAACTTCATTTAAGGTCAAGTGGATCGACTGGAGAAGCTATACCAAGAGAATCATAGAGAGCTATTGAGGAACTTCATTTAAGGTCAAGTGGATCGACTGGAGAAGCTATACCGAGAGAATCATAGAGAGCTATTGAGGAACTTCACTTAAGGTCAAGTGGATCGACTGGAGAAGCTATACTGAGAGAATCATAGAGAGCTATTGAGGAACTTCATTCAACGTCAAGTGGATCGACTGGAGAAGCTATACTGAGAGAATCATAGAGAGCTATTGAGGAACTTCATTCAAGGTCAAGTGGACCGACTGGAGAAGCTACACCGAGAGAATCATAGAGAGCTATTGAGGAACTTCATTTAAGGTCAAGTGGATCGACTGGAGAAGCTATACCGAGAGAATCATAGAGAGCTATTGAGGAACTTTATTCAAGGTCAAGTGGACCGACTGGAGAAGCTATACCGAGAGAATCATAGAGAGCTATTGAGGAACTTCATTTAAGGTCAAGTGGATCGACTGGAGAAGCTATACCGAGAGAATCATAGAGAGCTATTGAGGAACTTCATTTAAGGTCAAGTGGATCGACTGGAGAAGCTATACCGAGAGAATCATAGAGAGCTATTGAGGAACTTCATTCAAGGTCAAGTGGACCGACTGGAGAAGCTATACCGAGAGAATCATAGAGAGCTATTGAGGAACTTCATTCAAGGTCAAGTGGATCGACTGGAGAAGCTATACCGAGAGAATCATAGAGAGCTATTGAGGAACTTCATTTAAGGTCAAGTGGATCGACTGGAGAAGCTATACCGAGAGAATCATAGAGAGCTATTGAGGAACTTCATTTAAGGTCAAGTGGACCGACTGGAGAAGCTATACCGAGAGAATCATAGAGAGCTATTGAGGAACTTCACTTAAGGTCAAGTGGATCGACTGGAGAAGCTATACCGAGAGAGTCATAGAGAGCTATTGAGGAACTTCACTTAAGGTCAAGTGGACCGACTGGAGAAGCTATACCGAGAGAATCATAGAGAGCTATTGAGGAACTTCACTTAAGGTCAAGTGGATCGACTGGAGAAGCTATACCGAGAGAATCATAGAGAGCTATTGAGGAACTTCATTTAAGGTCAAGTGGATCGACTGGAGAAGCTATACCGAGAGAATCTTAGAGAGCTATTGAGGAACTTCATTCAAGGTCAAGTGGACCGACTGGAGAAGCTATACCGAGAGAATCATAGAGAGCTATTGAGGAACTTCACTTAAGGTCAAGTGGATCGACTGGAGAAGCTATACCGAGAGAATCATAGAGAGCTATTGAGGAACTTCACTTAAGGTCAACTGGATCGACTGGAGAAGCTATACCGAGAGAATCATAGAGAGCTATTGAGGAACTTCATTTAAGGTCAAGTGGATCGACTGGAGAAGCTATACTGAGAGAATCATAGAGAGCTATTGAGGAACTTCATTTAAGGTCAAGTGGATCGACTGGAGAAGCTATACCGAGAGAATCATAGAGAGCTATTGAGGAACTTCACTTAAGGTCAAGTGGACCGACTGGAGAAGCTATACCGAGAGAATCATAGAGAGCTATTGAGGAACTTCATTCAAGGTCAAGTGGATCGACTGGAGAAGCTATACCGAGAGAATCATAGAGAGCTATTGAGGAACTTCATTTAAGGTCAAGTGGATCGACTGGAGAAGCTATACCGAGAGAATCATAGAGAGCTATTGAGGAACTTCATTCAAGGTCAAGTGGACCGACTGGAGAAGCTATACTGAGAGAATCATAGAGAGCTATTGAGGAACTTCATTTAAGGTCAAGTGGACCGACTTGAGAAGCTATACCAAGAGAATCATAGAGAGCTATTGAGGAACTTCACTTAAGGTCAAGTGGATCGACTGGAGAAGCTATACCGAGAGAATCATAGAGAGCTATTGAGGAACTTCACTTAAGGTCAAGTGGACCGACTGGAGAAGCTATACCGAGAGAATCATAGAGAGCTATTGAGGAACTTCACTTAAGGTCAAGTGGACCGACTGGAGAAGCTATACCGAGAGAATCATAGAGAGCTATTGAGGAACTTCATTTAAGGTCAAGTGGACCGACTGGAGAAGCTATACCGAGAGAATCATAGAGAGCTATTGAGGAACTTCATTTAAGGTCAAGTGGATCGACTGGAGAAGCTATACCGAGAGAATCATAGAGAGCTATTGAGGAACTTCATTCAAGGTCAAGTGGACCGACTGGAGAAGCTATACCGAGAGAATCATAGAGAGCTATTGAGGAACTTCATTTAAGGTCAAGTGGATCGACTGGAGAAGCTATACCGAGAGAATCATAGAGAGCTATTGAGGAACTTCACTTAAGGTCAAGTGGATCGACTGGAGAAGCTATACCGAGAGAATCATAGAGAGCTATTGAGGAACTTCATTTAAGGTCAAGTGGATCGACTGGAGAAGCTATACTGAGAGAATCATAGAGAGCTATTGAGGAACTTCATTTAAGGTCAAGTGGACCGACTGGAGAAGCTATACCGAGAGAATCATAGAGAGCTATTGAGGAACTTCATTCAAGGTCAAGTGGATCGACTGGAGAAGCTATACTGAGAGAATCATAGAGAGCTATTGAGGAACTTCATTTAAGGTCAAGTGGATCGACTGGAGAAGCTATACCGAGAGAATCATAGAGAGCTATTGAGGAACTTCACTTAAGGTCAAGTGGATCGACTGGAGAAGCTATACTGAGAGAATCATAGAGAGCTATTGAGGAACTTCACTTAAGGTCAAGTGGATCGACTGGAGAAGCTATACCGAGAGAATCATAGAGAGCTATTGAGGAACTTCACTTAAGGTCAAGTGGATCGACTGGAGAAGCTATACCGAGAGAATCATAGAGAGCTATTGAGGAACTTCATTTAAGGTCAAGTGGATCGACTGGAGAAGCTATACTGAGAGAGTCAGAGAGAGCTATTGAGGAACTTCACTTAAGGTCAAGTGGACCGAAAGGAGATTTCTTCGAAGACATCGCCATTTATTGTGGGTTTGTGTCAGTGGTAACTGAAGTTTTAGCAGTAGGCTTAAGCTAGTTTGATAGCAGATTGTATTGTTCAGAAATCGCTCGTTTGTAACTAGGATTTAGTTACGTATCGTTAAGTGGGGACTAACTTAACTACAGACTTAGTGTTATTGCCAAGAGAGTTTTACGAATTGTATTTGTGAAACACGGTTTTTACGGTGTTTTTGCTACTATATTGGTGAAACGTGCGAAGAGGTGACTATGTAAAATTTATAAATTGTTATTGCTCATGCGCAACTTGCCCCAGACCCAACCGCGCTTTAGAGAGAAAAATCCCTAAAACTTGGAGAAAATTATGTGAAGTTCCGATTTTTTTGCCAGTCGGAGATATGCCAGCCTTCTTTACAAGCCTACGTAAGCAATTGTTCTTAACGTACACAACTGCAATGATTATGACGAAATGGTATGAATTTGCGTGCTTATGACGTCATAAATCTCACAAAAACGCAAATTTCCAAAAATCGATGCGTAGAGTTTTGCACCTTGGCGATCGTAAACCATTGGCACCATTTTTGATATCCAGGGCCCGGTTGTTCGAAAGCCGATTAACCCTAATCCAAGATTAAAAATTAACGAAGGAGTTTATTTCTCTTTCCACAAACGTTGTTCAACACTGATATTCGGCAAAATTATAGATCAAACGACCTCAATCCTGAAAAGCAAACAGGAGCAGAAGAAACTTTCATCCAAAAGTTAAAAACCGCAACCAAAGTTTACACTAATCCTGGATTAAGTTAATAGGCTTTCGAACAACCGGGCCCAGAAGTGTACGCCACTCGAGTTTTAGGCCTTTTTCTGTTCTGGTCACGTGACTTACCAAATATGGTTGTGACTCGAAAATCTTGTAAAACGTTTTGATTGTAAAAACATAGCCAGACAGCTTGTCCGTGCAAGTTGGGGTTTCCAAGATATGAGGGTTGGGAACTTTCCATAGCAACAATGTTAGCTAATTTTGTAGTTAAGTTAGTCCCCCCTTAAATAAATAAGTTGGGTTTGTAGAGAAGTTTCGCAGTGTATCTTTTCTGTCGGTTGAGCGATACCGTAACACCGTGTCCGCTCCATTGAGATGTACATTTTGTTCAATAACTCAAGTACGGGATACCACACACCCCAGAGGCTTTGACTGGTAGTTTATTTACTATTTTTCCACAATATCTCAATTTCTGGACATTAGTTTTTGAATGATAAGAGATTATTTTTTACTTGTGTGACTTGAAACTGACCGAAGAAACGTTCCTTTCTTATGTTTCAAATGACCCTGGATTGACGTATATGTAAACAGTTTCACTCTAGTCTGCTGATTATTTTTCTCCTCACATTTCACGCAGACTCCATTAACGTTTATGCGAAAAAATCCTACATCGTTCGATAAGCGTTTTCTTTGTTAAACAATTATCCATCGAAGCGAAAACAAGTGTGCTTAGTTTTTTTGTAATCAATAGACTATTTTTACTGCATTACATTACGATGAACCATGTAGCCTAGAGGTCATCGTTCCTGCCTCTGAAGCATCTAACCCGAGTTCGATATCTATTAGTGGCATGTATAGCCGGCTTGTTTTTTTGTTTGTTTGTTTCTCTTTTTCTTGTTCTTTTAGAAATATTTTTTACAAGTGTTATAATTATTGTTCTCAATGGTTGAGCTGTAAAGCAATTTTGTAATTTTAGAGGGATATCTGTTGATAGGGGTCTAAAGAAATAGACTCCAACACAAGCTAAGCGCAAGGCGTCCGATGTAAGAAAGACAGACTTCTTTCTATTCTTTTGTTTAGCCTCTTGCTATTCTTTGTCGAGTTTCTTCCACAAAGCTCACTTCCGGCGTTTCTGCGCAAGCGCTAACTACTTTTAACAACTCACAACAGCAAGAATGATTCACCTTGTGTCTTTGAAGTCTGAACAACTAATATGTTAAGAGAGGTGTCTATGCGAATGTTTGCAAGTTCAACTGCGAGACGAAAACTTTTAACAAGACCAAAATTTAACTCCAGATGGACTGCCGTGTTCCCGGTATCCACTCCATTGAGATGTACATTTTGTTGATTAAACTCAAGTACGGGATATCACACACTCCTGAGACTTTGACAGGTAGTTTATTTACTATTTTCCCACAATATCTCAGTTTCTGGACTTTAATTTTTAATTTGATTAATTTTCAAACGTACTGGCGTGACTTGAAACTGTCGGTGGCCTAGCGGTCATCTGTACCGCTTGTGATGCATATGTTCCGGATTCGATTCCCGCTATCGACACCTTTTTTTTTTTTTTTTTTTTTTTTTCATCTTCTTTTTTAAATATGTTTTTTAACAAGTGTTATAATTATTGTAAGTTATAAGTGGTAGAGCTGTAAAGCAATTTTCAAGGGATATATGTTTATAGGGGTTTATGGATATACACTGCAAAGAAACAGACACGAACCGATGGATGATGCCTGTTGTCACGTATCGGAAAACGTCGATTCACTTTGTGTCTTTGAAGTCTGAACAACTAAGATGTTAAAAGAAGTGTCCATACGAATGTTTGCAAGTTCAACTGCGAGAATTAGACTGCCACGTTTCCCCTTTGTCCGCTCTCTTAAAAGGTAGTACATTTTGTTGAATAACTCAAGTACGGGATATCTTACACCCCTGAGACTTTGGCAGGTGGTTTATTTACTATTTTTCCACAATATCTCAATTTATGGACATAAGTTCTTGAATGATAAGCGATTTGTTTTTAATTGCGTGACTTGAAACTGACTGCAGAAACGTTCGGCTTTCTTATGTTTCAAATGACCCTGGATTGACGTATTTGTAAACAGTTTCACTCTGTTGATTATTTTTCTCCTCACATTCCACCGAGACTCCATTAACGTTTATGCGAAATAAAACTACATAGCTCGATAAGCGCTTTCTTTCTCAAACAAATATCCATCAAAGCGAAAACAAGTGTGCTTAGTTGTTTTGGAATCAATACCGTATTTTATCATGTTACATTGCGATGAACCTCTGTGGCTAAGAGGTCATTGTTCCTGCCTCTGACTCAGCTAACCCGGGTTTGATATCTATTAGTGGCATATATCGCGGGCTTTGTTTTCGTTTCTCTTTTTCTTTTTTACAAGTGTTATAATTATTGTTCTCAATGATCGAGCTGTAAAGCAAGTTTGTAATTTTAGGAGGGATGTAAGTTGATAGGGGTCTAAAGAAATAGACTCCAACACAAGCTACGCGCAATGTGTCCGATGTAAGAAAGACAGACTTCTCTCTATTCTTTTGTTTAGCGCTAAATTAGGGATACAATGCTGTTTTTTGCAAGCCCGAGTTTAGGCTAATTGTAGCCTCTTGTTATTCTTTGTCGAGTTTCATCCACAAAGTTCACTTCCGGCGTTTCTGCGCAAGCGCTAACTATTTTTAACAACTCACAACAGCAAGAACAAGAGGCTACAATTAACCTAAACTCGGGCTTGCAAAAAACAGTATTGTATCCCTAATTTAGCTAAGCTAAGCGATGATTGAGCTGTAAAGCAAGTTTGTAATTTTAGGAGGGATGTAAGTTGATAGGGGTCTAAAGAAATAGACTCCAACACAAGCTAAGCGCAATGTGTCCGATGTAAGAAATACAGACTTCTCTCTATTGTTTTGTTTAGCGCTAAATTAGGGATACAATACTGTTTTTTGGAAGCCCGAGTTTAGGCTAATTGTAGCCTCTTGTTACTCGGGCTTCCCGGGTCTCGCGGGTCGCCCGGGTCTAAAATTACCGTCCGTTCTTCTTTTTCTTCGAGTATCGTCTACAAAGCTCAGTTCCGGCGTTTCTGCGAAAGCACTAACTATTAATGGTCATTTAGGAGTAAGTAAACTATTTTTACCTCACTAACTATGTTGAATGTCGGTGGCCTAGCGGTCACCTGCGCCGTATATGATGCAAATGTTCCGGGTTCGGTTTCCGCTTTCGACACCTTTTTTTTTTTTTTTTTTTTTTTTCATCTTCTTTTCTAAATATATATTTTTTACAAGTGTTATAATTATTGTAAGTTATAAATGGTTGAGCTGTAAAGCAATTTTCAAGGGATATATGTTTATAGGGGTCTATGGATAAAATAGATAGACTCTAACACAAGCTAAGCTCTCTCAATGCGTTCGATGTAAGAAAGACAGACTTCTCTCTATTCTTTTGTTTAGCGCTAAATTAGGGACACAATGCTGTTTTTTGCAAGCCCGAGTTTAGGCTAATTGTAGCCTCTTGTTCGGTAAAGGGTACCACTCAAAATTGTAGTGTTTAGTATGGAGACGCCATGCTGGTGTTCCTCTGAGGAACTTCTCATGTACCGAATCTAATGCAAATGAGCGTAAACAATAGATTTTTCTCATTTGCAGCAGATTCGGTACATGAGAAGTTCGACGTTTGAAACGGGCCTAAAACAACAATCAAAGGAACACACACGGTCTCTCCAGTCTTTTCACTTGAATACCTCGGGCGATCGTACGACCAACCAACATAAAAAGTACGGACTCTTCTGAGGTCCAGTCTAGTGTTTTTGTGTGGGCTACCTGTGGTAGCTCACACTTAGGCTATAGAAATGTCGTGTCCGTCCATAAACATCACGTGATGTCCCTTGGGAGTAAGGAAAGAGACAAAAGACAAAAGGAGGGGGGATCGCATGTAAAAGGGGCGGGTATGCTCGTCGGGAATTTTGAATTAAACTCCTAAAGGAGACCGATCTTGGCGTGGCCCAAGTTTTTTTTTTGACCCCTAAAAGAGACCATGTTTAGGTATTGATGTTATAGAAAACTTTGATTATATGAATCGAGTAAATAGAACGAATTAAAAATATACATATTAAATATATATTTTTATATTTCTTGGCGTGCAACCCTAAGCGAGACCTTCACAGCTGAATATAATGGCGTTTTGCCCAGAACACCCGAAGTGAGACCAAAATCTGAAATTTAGACCCCTAAGCGAGACGACGAGCATCCCCGCCCCTTTCATATGCGAGTCCTCCCCCCCGGGTCGAATACAGGCCTCAAGTCCGTGTTTTTTCCTTTTGCTTTCGTTAGTAAGCATCGTGTCTAAAGTAAGTAAAATTTCCGATTCTTTTAAGGCAGAATGTAACAAATCTCTGGCAGTGACCACATCTAGTGTCAGTACTAATTTGCTATCTACATTACAGGGGCACTCATATCTCAACTAGTAACTTCATTAATAGGTCATTTCCGAATTACCTTTGCGCTCTTTTTCAAAGCGAGGCCTAGTGCTCATCTTTTCTTGTGAATACATGCAAATTAAACCCATTTTCATATGATTGGTTGAGCGCTAGCCTTCGCTTCTGAAAAAGAGACCAAAGGTAATTCGGAAATGGCCTATTGTAAATTGCGCTACAAGCAGTCTGGCACAGCCACAGTGCACAACCATAACTTTAGACTTAACCTCTGATGTGCACAATTATATCCTGAGAAAGAGGGTCCAGTTACGATTACCCTTTGCTCGAATCACAAAATTTCAAGGTTCCTTTTTATACAATGGGGCAAAGACTTGGATCAACCTCCCTAAATCTATAAGATTGATCACGGACCTTACTCAATTTAAAACTGCCCTAGCAAACGTCTTAAACAACAGTCAATGACTTCTTTGCTGCCTTAAACAATTAACGATTAACTGTAATGTTATCTGTAATTATATATTGTAATTACTGTAATATTAAATTTATGTGAATACAGGACCCCATTTAAACCAGCCTTTGCTGAACTGGGAACATCCCGTTAAAATATTTGTTCAAATAAAAAAATAAAAGTCTCTCGGCCAGTGTTGTAATGCACATTTGATCATGCCCAAATGCTAATTTGCGCCAAATAAAGATAAATGATGATAGCACCTTGGTGCCTCCCCCAGCCAGCTTGCTCGCCTGCAGGGGGGATCTAGGGGGGTTGCAGGGGTGCGCACCCCCCCCCCCCGAGATGACCAGCGGCTTTCTAATCTAACTAGTTTTCTGAAAAAAAAAAAAATTAAAGAAAAACGAAAAAATTAGGGGTGCACCCCCTCCTAACTGGAGTAACTTTCCAATAACTAAGCCGACAATAACGATGCTACGGTAATAAGTATACAAGAAAGATAATGGTCGTGATTAATTATGCAGTGAGAAGAAACGTTAGCGATATTGGAAACGAACGAAGTTTCGATGACTCCATGTCATCATTATGAAGTTCAGAGTACACGAGATTCAGCTCGCGCCAAATTCTTTGCATGACAATAAATACTTTAACACCTCCAAATGTTTTCGCACTACGGTATTTTTCCAATCAATTCTAAGCATGATAGCTGAGTTAATCTTTTGTCTCACGATTGAGTCACAAAGATGTGGATCGCGACGTTTCGACCGCTACACTGCTGGTCTTAATCAGGCGACGGTGTTGACTGCTGCGTGTGAGTATAAGAAGCACCGTGGCTGGTGGTGATTGGTGCGTATCGATCCTCGCTTAGGCTGTTGTTGATTGGAGCGGATTAAGGAACACGATAGAGACATACGGATTGCTCGAATCCAATCCTCCGCCCTTTCAGAACATAGCAACGCGACCGGACATTATCCGCTCTGGGACGAAGTTAAATTTATTGACCGAGAGCCACATTGATACACCCGTAGGGTTAAAGAGGCTATTCACATAAGACTTCATCCTAACAACATTAACAGGGACAGTGGAATTGAAATTCCTGAAGCGTGGATGCCCATGATCAAAAAACACAGTCGATCAGTACCAAAGTGGACCGCTGAGGGAACAATTTCTAGTCTGAACGACAAGGATCGAAATCCTCCAATCAACAACAGCCTAAGCGAGGATCGAAACGCACCAATCACCACCAGCCATGGTGCTTCTTTTACTCACACGCAGCCAGTCGACACCATCGCCTGATGAAGACCAGCAGTATAGCGGTCGAAACGTCGCGATCCACATCTTTGTGACTCAATCGTGAGACAAAAGATTAACTCAGCTATCATTTGAAACCACGATGACGAACACCTTTCATAATAATTCTAAGCATGTACTTTGAACTTAATAATGATGACTTGGAGTCATCGAAACGTCGTTCGTTTTAACTCATTCATACGAACATGCGCATGAAATGAGTTGTTGTGAGTAGTTATGTGAAGAGGGGATTTTGGCCATTCCCGTCCCCAGAGGCTGCGATTCTTTCAGGCAGCACCAAGAATAACGACCTCTGGCCGGTTCCCATTTTAGGGCGGTTCTCATTGGCTACTGCAGATACAATAGACACAATAGAGGGTTTTCACGTGACGTCATAAAAAAACTAAAATTCAAAAGTAAACAGGCTTTTGCATTTTTATCTTAATCTCGTAAAAGACTTTTTAGAAATGTATCTGCTTGCATGTTTTCAGCTCGTTAGCTTGCTTTGTTTTGAAAATAGAGCAGTTTGAATTTTAGAGTTTTTCACAGTGCGTGACATAAAGAGCATGTTACTTACATGAAAACGTCGATTCACCATACATATTGACTTTCCCCAAGGGGGCTTTTCAAAGACAATATTAATATATATATATATATATATATATATATATATATATATATATATATATATATATATATATATGTATATATATATATATATATTCTTATTTACAATTCAAAATAAGAATGACTGAAATAAGGTTCTAAAAATTATAAAAATATATAAATATAAAAATTACATGTCTTTTTGATGTTTGAAAAGCCAACATGGTAAGAGAAGCGTCTATGTGAATGTTTGAAAGCTCAACAGAGAGAACAAAGCTTTTGAGATAGTAAAGTAAGAAACATGTGTTTTAACTCGTTTCCGGCCGCCATCTTGGTGTCCCTCAGAGGGACGCCAAGATGGCGTTTCCATACAAAACACTATAATTTTGAGTGGTACATTTTGCCGAATAACTCGAGTACGGGATATCGCACGGCCCTGAGACTTTAGCATGTTGTTTATTTATTACTCTTCTAAAATATCACAATTTCTTGACTTTATTTATTGAATGGTTGATGATTTTATTTTTTTACTTGCGTGACTGAAAACGCTCTATAGAACGAGGAAGAAATGAAAGAGGTTGGAAATGACTTGTTTACCAACGTGGCTTCGACGCCGGTGAAGAAGTTCCCATCTCAAAGCAGTGTTTGTCGCACATGCATCAATAACGGCTCTACCTCGGTGTAAAAACCTGTGAAATTCACGAATGACGTAAAACAAAGAGAAAAAAAAACATTCTAAACAACAGCGTACAGGAAAACAATTCCTCAATAACATCGTCTGTAAAAATAAGAGAAAAACCGCATTTTTGGAGACATTGTACGGATCAAAAATCAATGTGGATGCCAGTTTTTGATATATAGAATATGCTACTGTACGTAAAGCCTACGACACACTAGGCGATTTTATACGCCGATCGCGGCGAATTTGATCGCCAGTTTCGCTGGCGATTGATGCGGGTTATGCGGGCACACTACGCGAATTTTTTCGCCGATCGCGGCGATTTGCCACTCCAGTTTTGTTTCCATGCTCCGTCAAGGGCATCATCCTCCGTTGTTGTCGGCCATTTTGAAAAGTCATGTGATAAAATTGCCCAATCTGATTGGCTGACTTTACTGGCGATTCGCAGCGATGAGCGTATAAAATCGCGGGAACGGGTACACTAGGCGAATGCCGGCGAATTTAATCGCCGATATCTGACATGTCAGATACCGGCGATTTTATACGCCGATCGCGGCGATCGGCGAAAATCGCAATCGCTGCACCGGACACACCAGACGATTTTCGCCGATCGCCGGTGATCGGCGTATAAAATCGCCTA
>JAEMWC010000119.1:832500-882500 GCA_016490735.1 Pachyseris speciosa | reverse complement strand
AGCTAATAATTAAAGAAGTTATTTTCTTTTGCTTTTGTTCTTTTCTTCAACAAGGGCTACATTCTGTCCTGCATATTTTTTGCCCTGTTGGTAACAAGTAGAATTTACATTTACATAAGTGTCATCAGACGTGACATGATTGCCAGACCAGCAAATAAAATTCATCAGCCTGCGTTCAAAAATAGACAATGTGTTTTTTTCTTCGTGTTTCTGGCTTAGTATTTTTAATGGAGATCTGTTTGCAAAATATAATAACATAAAAAGCCAGAAAAATGGAAAACCAGAATTCAGAAAACTTCAATGTAATTGTGCTTTGCAAAATCCATCACTCTCCAAAAACTGTATTATGCAATTAGCCCAACACAACAATTTCTAGCATTCATGAACTCATTACATGTAAGTCAATGAACTTAATAATGCCTTGACACTTATCAAAAAAACAATCATTATTTTATTAACTACCAGTCTGTGCCAAGGGCACACATAAGTTCACTTTATAATAGCATTTTTATTTTATCCAATTATGTTGCTTGTATACATACTAAAGTACTTCAGGGCTGTGACAATGAAAAAAGGAAAGTTAATTTAGTGAGATGTCCTCATTGCATTGAGACTAAAAAAATGTATGAACTTGTACTTCAATTGTAACCCACAGATGACAGATCTAGATCCACAAACCCTTTTTTGCAGTAGCACTACCAACTCCCAGCAAGACAGCATTCATTTTCTGGACAAGAGAGATCTCACAACATCTGATGTTCATGAGTATACCATAAGCTGTAGCCCATGAGATAATTTGTCTCCCATCATTTCCATTCACCTAATAACATCCCACAGAGTTGTTTACGAACAAATGTTGCAGGGTGGGACCTATGATTATCATCCTTATATCCAAGAGGACTACATCAGAAAGCCAAACATTTGCACATCATCACAAAAACCTTAAGTGTTGTCCAACCGGGATTTGAACCTGCGGCCTCCCACTCACCTGACTGATGCCTCATCCCATTGGGCTAGCCAGGTGGTCAGTGGTTCAACCTCTAGGTAAGTAGTCAAGATACTGTACTTACACCATGAGTTCAAGCCTCGAAGTCTCCAGGTATGGTTTTTCAAGTTAATAACCTCAAACAGTGTCATAATTTATAATTAACAATTCTGTCAATTAAGCATTAACATATCAGTCAGCAAAATATTTAACTCAACCATCAGAACAATGCATGAACGTAAATCGTTTTATTCCAGTTCCTTAGTTTTAAGACATGTACAATCAAGAACACCAAAACAATGAACAAACCTCACTATTGCGTAGCCAATACAGTCTTTGCCAAAATCAACATTCCTTTATTTTGCTAGGGAGGTTCAGGTTTTCTTATTGACTCTGGCAAGATCCTCACTTCCACGTTTTGGCGAGGCTTTGCCGGACTACAGACGCGCGTTCTGTTCCGTCGCTTTTCCCTTGTTTGGCTTCTCGCTGATTCTGGATGGATGCACTTTCTGTCGCCTTCTTTCCTCTCGTTATCCTTAATGACGTTTGAAATGTTTAACGCTATTGTGACCAGCTGCGCAAATTTGTTTTGGAAACCCATCGTCCTCGGTGAAAGCTAGACCTGTTACATTCTCAAAAATTATTGAAAGGTTTTCTTTCTTTGAATTTTCTCCGAACAAATCCATCGGACGACTCGAAAAGGTTGAATTGCAGGCAAACGTAGCGGCGATCTGAAGCTTTCGATAAAACCTTGAAAATTAAAGAGTATTCCCCGCCAATTGCTCCGCCATTTTTGTTTACGACGCAACTTCCGGCTCAACTGCCCATGCTCGAACTTCTAGCCAATGAAAAAATTCAAAAAAATGGATTATTCCAGAGCTTTCCAGAGCGATTCCAGAGCTCCGTGTCTCGTGGGCTCTGGGAACGAGATTGTCGTCCCCGTCGTCCCCCCGCCTTTGGAGGCTACTGTTTTGTATGTTTCATTGACGGGGATGAATAGGTTCGCGGATCGGCGGATTTGGCTAAAAAAAATACTTGGATTTCGGATTTTGAGGATACATTTTGCGGATTGGCGGATTTTGAACGCTCAGTGGATCACGGATTTCTTCAATATTTCAGCGTGGATTATGGATTTTGTTTGTTTTGAAGTGGGGATCGCGGAACTTTACTTGGCGGTCTGTTTCAATTTTTTTCTGCCTAACCTTCGAACTAGACCAGATTAAGCAAAGGGCACAATTTTCTGGAAAAAAAAAGCCACCTTTGAGCATAAAACAACCCAATTTGCCCATAAGATGCCAAATCGAGTACCATTGACTACCACACCGGCCAAAACCGGCCGCACAGAACCACGTTCCTTGTACCGCTTGTGATGTCACCAGTTTTAATGCTCATGGACAACTTTTACATGAGCATGTGTAGGGGGAAGAGATCTTTTAAACCATACCCGAATGAGCACGAATCCGTCAAACATGCTGGAGAAAACGCGAAAAAACCGAGTGACGTTGAGCCAAACATTTAAATGAAAATCTTGTTCCTCTACCTAACTTCACTTCCTTCCATCTAATCCTATGATCCTAAAGCCGCGGCTACACGAGCGATTTTTTGCTTCCGATGGTGATGCGATTTTTTGTAAAATTGTCGCGTCTCCGGCGCGCTATGAAAATCACCCGTGTAGCCACCCTCGCACAGGTGATGCGACAGCTCAAAAAATCGCAGAAAAAGAATCGCGAAAAATTAAACTTATTCAATTTCTCGCGATTTTTTTCTTGCGACGTTCAAGGGTGGCTACACTTGCGATTTTCATCGCGCGCTGGTGACACGACAAAATTTAAAAAATCGCATCACCGGCGCGAGCGAAAAATCGCTCGTGTAGCCGCGGCTTAAACGTTTTCCACAAATCTTTTCCCACCGAAAGAAAATGCCCAGCAAGAGAAACTTGAAAGCGAGGCAAGAAAAGCGATAGGTAGTAGCAGAGGGGGCAGTGAAACGTTTCAACCCTGTACATGGCCGAACTTGGAAAGCTAATATTACGCATCAGGGAGAGAAGGGCGCGAGGAGCTCCACCAGCAAACAGAGTTTTTGGGCAGTTTTTGGTTCTTTTTGGCTAGATTCTGGCCAGAAAATGGCTCGACGAGTTTCAAAAGCTGTTTTTCGGCAAAATGCTTGATAGTTAAAGGGCTAACACATCTTTGACCTACAATGTAATAGGACTCCAGAAAACTCTAGGACCCGATCTAGGACTCCAGGATCTCGGCTTCTGGCCAGACAAAAAGCCATTGTCCTCACCAGACCACCACGTGTACCATCGGCACAGTCAAAATGGAGGGTGACCATCGATTGCGTCGCATTTTGTTTTTTTACCGAGAAGAGTGCCAAAGAAGACGACTTCCTTCATAAAAACAAGTTTCGGTGCTGCGTCGATTCCAGCAATTGGAAAAGCGTAGTAAAACTACGCGAGCACATGAGGTCAAAACGGATTGTTATGTTTTATACTACGAGACTTCTATTGTCTTTAGATTAGATTTCTTAAGTGATTACAAAACAGTGGCAGGTGGGGATTCGCTACACTCTCTTAAACATGGTAAATTGACGTTTTAAAGACCTGTAGGAACCTGTCCTCTGATTGATTCGAAAAGACCTAAAACGTAACCCAAATACAAAAATGCACGCTGTCCTAATTACATCAGGTTTCAAATGTCGGAAGCAAACATTCTAATCTTAGAGCGGTGGGGACGCGCGCAAGCGCGAGGATGTCTTTCCTTTCTTTGTTTCGCGTCTCGCGCTCGAGTGTAACACTTTGCAACGTGCCTAGTTGGCTTTATTGTCGCTGCGGATTCGGATTTTTGTAAAAATATCTGCGGATTGGCGGATTTTGCGAACAATTAGCACGGATCGACGGATTTGCTGACCCCTATTCACCCCCCTCTTTCATTGTAAGGGAAATCAAAGCACGCTAACGAGCAGAATAAAACGAGAATATTGGGTGATTGGAGCTGTTGGACTTAAGCGTAAGCTGATATTGCCAAGCTGAAGTTGAGGAGAAAGACACAAGGTGAGTTTGTCAGGGGCACCCTACGAACCAAATCAACTAAAAGCTGTAGAAAGGCATTTTTAAGAACCTTAAGATGTTTGAAGTCTGTTTAAAGAGATGTTTTCATAAGCTAGAAGAAATCGATCTGTTCGGATTTCCTAGCTGAAATGTTACTTGTCCGAAAATGATCTTCTTTGCGAAAATGCAAGCTGAAATGAACTTTCCACGAACTTTCTGGGAAACCATTTTCTTTCCGAAAATGCTAGCTGACGTTTTTGACAGTCAAAACCAGCAATTACGACCTTTCCGAAAACTTCAGGGGCTATGATTTCCTAATTGCGAATCTTTTAGGCCACGTTACAATAACTGAATTGCACTACACTATATTTCCTTATTTATCTTTATGGCACCCAAGAACTAATTTCTTGACTTATTGTATATATTTCCTTATTGCTTAATGATAATATTATATATAGTTTTTGTATTTACCGGCAAATAATATTTGAATTCGTTATTTGTTGAGACAACTTACTTAACACTCAACACTTAAGGTTAATTTTATATTAATTTTTTCTTAATTAATTAATTAATTAATTAATTTATTTATTTATTTATTCATTTGTTACTTGTATGCCCTAGTGTATGCCAAAGTGTGTAAAAAATTTGTGTTCTATAGGCAAATTTCGAGTTCATAATAACCACAAAGCTATCTTTTGCAATATTTGTCACTTATGGACACATCTGAAATGTACCCCACTTTCTCTTTCAGAATATAATGACTTGACGCATTCTCATGATGACTGATATTGTTCTAACTGCCTCTCTGACACGTTTCCTTTTAATAATTTTGATAGTGATACCGATTTCTATTTTGCCTTGTTAGATCTTCAATCTTCTGCCAATTTTGACAGCTCCCTTTTGGGAACTAAATATTTCAATCCATCCTTGGAAGACCCTGATACTTACTAATAAAGGGGATTAGTTTCTAGAGAAACTGTGGTGCTGCGTCGGTGGGGGAGTGAAACACGAAAATTTGGTTTATCAACAGAGTTGATAATGTAAATTCGATTAGCTGACGTTTCGAGCGTTAGCCCTTCGTCGGAGCGAATCGAGGAATTGTGGGTTGTGTATGGTTTATATACAGAAAATGGAGCTACGCTATAGGTGGTAACATGGTAACGTGAAAAACAGGAATAAATTAATTGAATGAAAAGCACTCGTTGATACCATGGGGATTAAGGGTGCCAATTTGAAAGATCAGTTTTCGCTCGAGATTTTTACGGCAAATTTTTATGACAAAGACACATCCAAACCTGTGGCTCGGCATTTTAATCTCCCTAACCATTCCAAACAACACATGTCGATCTCCGGCCTCTCTCTACATCAAGGTACCACGGAAAGCCGTAAAAATCTCGAGCAAAAACTGATCTTTCAAATTGGCACCCTGAATCCCCACGGTATCAACGAGCGCTTTTCATTCATGGAGCGTAGCTCCATTTTCTGTATATAAACCATACACAACCCACAATTCCTCGATTTGCTCTGACGAAGGGCTAACGCTCGAAACATCAGCTAATCGAATCCCTGTACGGTGGTCAATTTACATTATCAACTCCGTTGATAAACCAAATTTTCCTGATACTTATTAACTTCTTCTCAACTCTGACCTTGATCCAGACATCAACATGCTCTCATCAACTTCTAACTTACTATCTAGATGTACTTGTATGAACAGTCGACAGTTCAATAATCTGTTCTCTGACTCCTCTAACTCCAACTGCTTCTCATTATTTCACTTGAATATACGCAACTTTAAAAAACACTCTGCTGACCTAGAGGAATACCTCTCCACCCTAAATACATCTTTCCCAGCCATTGGCCTCTCTGAAACCTGGCTAGAAACCACTCCTAATGATTTGTATAGTAATCCTGGTTACCCCTTTATTTCTAAACCCAGACCTGTTGGATCAGGAGGTGGTGTTGGCATATTTCTTTGTGTTACTTATGAGTACAAGAAAAGGTGTGACCTTGAATCTATGAATTGTGTCCTTGAATCTGTTTTTGTTGAAATTGTCCAACCAAATGATGAGAAAAATGTCATCTTGGGCTGTTTATACAAACCCCCTAACGTTCAGACTGAAATCTTTAATGATGAAATTAATCAAGTCCTTGCTAAAATCGGCTTTGAGAATAAATTATGGTTCCTTTTTGGCGACTTTAACGTCAATATTCTTAATGCTGACTCATATGTCCCTACTAATGATTTCATTGATCTCATGTATTCCAATGGTTTCTATCCTCTTATCCCTAAACCAACAAGGATCACGTCTCATTCAGTTACTTTGATCGATAACATCTTCTCCAATGACCTTGGTAACAACAAATTTAGTGGTATCCGTTGGTCTGACATTTCTGATCACTTACCTGTTTTTCAGATCACTAATTGTTCCCTTAAACCTAAAACTAAATCTTCAGTGTACCATAAACATCTTATAACTACTCAAAACATTGACAATTTTCATTCCCATCTTAGTTTTCTCACAATCTTCCTCTTCAAATGCATTGTGCAGTTCTTTTATGGACTGTCTTTATCCCATCTATGAGACACGCTTTCCTGTTAAGATTATCACTGTCAAAGAAAATTCAAAAGCCAAACCTTGGTTTACCTCAGGGCTCCAAAACTCCTGTTGTAGAAAGTACGCTCTCTATAAACAATATTGTAATAATCCTACACCAGCTAACAAAGCTATATATACCAAATTCCGTAACAAATCAAACGATGTAGGAAAAAGTATGACCATGATAAATTGTCTTCTATATGCTCATCACTAAAACAAACCTCGTCCTTAATTAAATCTGTTATCTCTTCTAAACATTCCAGTTATGGACCTACTGCCATGAAGGACAACAGAGGTAATACTATTAACCCTCAATTAATTGCTAATAAGTAGTAGATGTAAAGTGGGGGTTCTGGTCACAGTTGAACACGCCATTTTAAGACTTATTTTACCAAATTAAGCCTTCTAGATACATCTTTCCTCCTTTAGTCGTCAAGATATATCTAGAAGGTTTAATTTGGTAAAATGTCTTAAAACAGTGTGTTCAACTGTGACCAGAACCCCCACTTTACATCTACTACTCACAAACAAAAGAAGCACCACGCAAAAACCGACGCACAAGAAACTGTGCTAGAACCGCAGCCCAATTGAAGAAAAAGTAATCACAAGTATATAAGAAATGGCCATTGGGGAGAGGGCGGCCATTGTGGAGAGGGCGGTTCCTGTTCCCCGAGAGCCCCCTAGGCTTATACAGGATATTCCACGCCCTGTATATAACGAATTTCAAATTTCACAAAACAACTTTAACGGTTGGTTAAACATCTGGAGGATGGATTCTTCTCCAGACGATGGAAATAGGGCTGACGTCAACACTTACATGTATGCCCTGAGGACTGTGAGTAGAAAAGCTCTTGAAGTCATTAAAAATGAAATCTCAGCCCATGGAAGCATAAAAGTTGAATTTGGAATGGAAGTGACGTTTAAAAAATCAGATCAGAATGAAGATGGTGAAATGGAAGAACGAACCATGAAACAATATTTCCATGACAATCCAACAATATTTACAAAAGAGAGCATGTTTGAAAATTTTGACGAAAAATTTAATAGATTTGTTGAAAGTGCAATTGAGCAAATGGAAGTATGGGCAGAAGAGGGTTCGGATTGGGACTCCTCCGATGTTACAGTTTTCTACATTAACGTTGCAAAATACCAACCCTTGAAAGGTGGTAACTTTATTCCAACACCTAAAAAGTTGACCAGTAAAAAAGTGATTGTTAATGTGCAAAATATGGATAATGAATGTTTGAAATGGGCATTAAAAGCCGCAAGGTTTCCGGTTGAAAGAAACCCACAAAGACCCAGCAAGTATCAGAGAGCAGACAGACTTAACTGGAATGGCATTGATTTTCCCACACCCTTGAGACAGCTTTGCAAACTTGAAAAACAAAATCCAAACCTTGCGCTTAATGTGTTTGGTTGGGAAAATAATAATGTTATCATACTTAGAGTAACCATGAAAGGAAAAAGCTTGCCAGAATCAACCTGATACTTAGTTATGAAGGCGAAAGAACACACTATTGTTTTGTAAAAAGGCTTTCTGCTTTGCTTTATGACCAAACAAAACGTAGAGACAAAAAACACTTTTGTGTAATGTGCCTTATCGGTTTCACAAGAGAAAAGAGTCTTGCTAACCACCAAAAATACTGCAATGGTGTGAATGGTGCCCCAACAAGAATCGTAATGCCTGAAAAAGGAAAAAACATTCTAAAATTTCAAAACTACTGCAAACAAATGAAAGCACCTTTTGTTATTTATGCTGATTTTGAAGCTTTGATTGAAAAAATTCCTGAAGAACAATGTGAAAAAACCGCCCACACAGAAAAAACAAACAAGCACACAGCCTGTGGTTTTGCAATGGTATGTGTTAGATGCGACGGGCAAAGCTGTAAAGTCGTGAAATACAGACAAGGTTGCGATGGCAACAAAGAAACAGTGGAGGTTTTTCTTGATAAACTTCTTTGTTTGGAAAAGAAACTACGCGAAAGTATGGAAACACCTGTGCCAATACAAATGACACGTGACGATTGGAATAATTTTAAAGCAGCAAAAAAATGTCACATTTGTGAGACGTTTTTGATTCAAAACCTGTTTGGGACTTTAACACAGGAAAGTACTGTGGGCAAAGCCATAAAAGATGTTTGTACAAATTTAAATTTATCGGGCCAAAAGCACAATGGAAAGCAAAAGACAACATTGACAAATGGATTGAAAAAAATCAAGAAGAATGCCTTTTCTGCACAGAATCACTTCTTAGCAAAAACTTCAGAGACGCTGTAATAGACCACTGTCATATAACAGGAAAATTTCGTGGCGCCACACATGACAAGTGTGACAAAAAGTTGCAAATAAAACACAAAACCATTCCCATTCCTGTTGTGTTTCACAAAAAAAAAAAAAAAACTGAAAAACTACGACGCGCACCACCAGTTGCAGGTGCTGTTGAAGGTAAAAGGATCCGGAGAACTGACATGCATACCCAAAAACATGGAGAAATACATTTCCTTTTCTCTGGGCAACCTGCGCTTTATTGACAGCAATGCCTTTCTGCAGGCCAGTCTTGATGTGCTTGTGAAAGCGACACCGAAAGAAGCATTAAAAATATTTAAAAAACTTTGTCCTGAAAGAGCAAAACTTGATTTGTTATGCAAAAAAGGAATTTACCCGTACGAGTACATGAATTCATGGAAAAGATTTAGTGAAACACACCTTCCCCCAAAGAATCCTTTTTCAGCACTCTTTCCAGCGAAAACATTTTAGACGATGATTATCGGCATGAAAAAAAGGTTTGGAAACATTCAGATGCAAAACCCTTGGAGACTACCACGACCTTTATATAAAAACAGATGTTTCACTTTTGGCAGATGCATTTGAAAACTTTTGTAGCGTTTGCCAAAAACAGTATGGTTTGGATCCAGCCAACTATTACACATCCCCAGGCCTGTCGTGGGACGTGCTCCTGAAAAAAACAGGCATCAAGCTGGAGCTTTTCACAGAAAAAGACATTGACATGCACTTGTTCATAGAACACTTTTGAACAACTCTTCTTTTGGGAAAACCATGGAAAACGTTTGCAATCGTATTGATGTCAAATTGGTGTGTTCGCACGAAACTAACAAGCTGAGGAAACCCCCTTTATTCAAGCCATGTAATCTTTGAAAACGATCTTGCAGGAATAAACATGAAAAAACTCACCATTTATTTTAATAAACCAATCTACACTGGCGCGACAATTCTGGAAAACAACAAAATTTTAATGTACGACTTCTTTAACAACATTCTTAAAAAACGATATGGGGAAAAATGTCAGCTTTTGTACACAGACACAGACAGCCTGATTATTGAAATTCAAACAGAAGACATTTATAAAGACATGGGGACTGGGGGCTTCCTTGGTCCAGATTTATTTGACACCAGCGATTACCTGAAAGACCACCCACTGTATTCGGAAATCAACAAAAAGGTTTTGGGCAAGATGAAAGACGAGTGTGCGGGGGTTCCGATTGTTGAATGTGTGTTTCTGTGGCCAAAGATGTACTCAATTCTTACAGTTGACGAAAAAAAACATTAAAAAGGCCAAAGGTGTTAAAAAGAATGTTGTCAAAAAGGAAATCAGGCATGAACAGTTTAAAGAAACCCTCTTTGGCAGGAAGCAGTTGACACATGAAATGAACATTTTTCGAAGCAAAGGGCACAACATTTATGGAATGAATTTGAAAAAGACCTCTCTTTCTGCGTTTGATACGAAAAGATTTATAAAAGAGGACGGAGTTAACACAAACGCCTTTGGGTGTAACCCTCCGCCAACTGAAGCAGAAATGGAAGGCGTCGAGGATTGGTTAGATGGGGTCTTCGGGTATAACCCCCCTCCACCAATGCGGTCTGATGAAGAAATTGAAGGCATTATGGAGTGGTTAAATGAGGTTTTCGGGTAAAACACCAGATAGTAGTCGTCTTACTATAAAAAGGAATGCTTGCAATAATTTATTCGTTTTCAACTTGTTCATAATACTTGTTTTCCTTAACGGCCTTTACAATTTTACGGGAGAATTTGCTATATACATACTTACAAACCACATAAACAATAAAAATATAATAAAAAGTTAATATAATGAGGTCTATTAAAACACTCACATTATTATGCTCCTTCATCGTTTGTTAACAAGACCTCAATGTCTAATTGGGTGGCTAAGGTCATTTGAAGAATTGCTTCCCTTTGTATACCATGGCTTCTTCAGCTCTTAAGAATGCCTATATAAGCCTTCAACAGGCCTATCCTGCTTCTTTTATGGCTTCTATTACTCATCATAATAATGACCCTAATGACCCTGATAATTTTCGGGCCTATACTGATTCACTTTATGATGCTGATAAGTCTGATTTAAATATTGAACTTATGGAAAAATGTCAATTTGAACTTTTTGAAGCTCTTCCTCATTTTTGTAAAAAGGAGATGGAAGAACTTTATCAAGAAGCTTTCAAAAAATCTTATCCATCAAAGGAGGAATTTTGTCATTTTAATTATAAATTACAAAGAATACTTTGTAAATCTGGTTTACCTCTTTCTGTCTAGGTTTTATAGAAAGATGTTAACCACTGACATAATGGAGTGGTTATATGAGGTTTTCTGGGGGTAGCTCTGTGTTTGGCGGAATAACCAATAACTCTTCGCATACGAAACTGCATTTGCCCATCATGCAAATAGTACAAAACAGGCATGCCAGTTTTCACGACAGTTCTTTCAATCTTGATGACTTTCAAAGACCAGACAGGATCTGTGGCCCTTTTTTTGCTGTCCTCCAACTCTCCAGGTTGGTAAAGATAGCGGACATTGACAAGAGGCGAGAGCTGTTTTTCAAGCTTCCCAACAGGTCTCTTATCTGGAGTTGACGGTTTGGAAACAACCGCCTTTTCTTTGATAGCAACCGCTGGCTTTTTCCCAGTTAGGCTTGTTTCCTTGTTGTTCAAGGCCGAAACAACTTCCGGAAGACGTTTCACCCACGCGACAGACCGTTGGCCTTCCTGCAAATGCATTTCCACAGCATACTGGTAACCAAACAGGCGTTCCGCCAGCGTGCAGTTAAAATGCTTGACAATGGACTGGTCTCGGTGAATTTCGGGGTTCCCAAGCCCGGATATAAGTTTTGTGGTTTTCCATCTCTTTTGTAACAGCACCCATAAATTCATGCCCAGGGTCCACCTGCGGCATTTCCGGCTATTTCAGAGGTGAGCAATTGTAAATTTTGCGAAATGCCCCGGCTACCTCGTCAGAGTTTTTCGAGGTCAAAGGTTTGGCCTCTTTGTATCGGCTGGCGACATCGACAAGTGTCAGAGCATACTTGTAAACTTTGCATCTAACAACTAACAGGAAAAAGTTTTCATGGTTCTGAATGCATTTGAAACACATTGCTATATACAAATGCTGCAAATATTCAATGGAAATTAATCCATGTTCCTGATCCCCGCTTTCCTCTGTGGCGCAGGAGTTGGCTCGCTTGGAACAGGGATGCTTTAATGGCTTTTAAATGTATAAAGGGATTAGCCCAACCATCCTTGTGTAATAAGTTCACGACAAGAAGCCAGGTGCATACAAGAAACACTAGGAATAAAGATATGCTTAATATACCATTTTTTGGATCAGCAACAGGTCAGCGATCTTTCTCATATAGGGCTGCTCAGCTCTGGAATGACCTTCCAGAAAGTTTAGCAAACATGGCATCATTTAATGTTTTTAAGAATGCCATTAAAGGACGTGCCCTTGACGAATTTTTAAGCCATTGACTTTCAATAGGTGTCATAATGAATTATGTATCTTAAGTTTTTTAATAATATGGTAATGTAAGTTCTTATCACTTTTAAATGTTTATTTTAGATTTTAATTGTTTATATTACATTTTATTGTAATTGGTATGTGAAGACCCATTTTAATTGGATGTACCAATAAAGCTATTATTATTATTATTATTATTATTATTACTTTCTTGCATCGCTTTACGCTGATAATAAATGTAGGCCGCCCCAACAAGAAGACCACCCAAGGCCAGACAGGTACCGGAAGAAAATGAATTTTCATTCTTGGAATCATCAATCCCGGCTTCCTGCCCTGAGGTGGGGGAAGCAGCAGCTGCAGCTTCCTTTTCTTCATATTTTGCAATTTTGTTCTTTAAATCTTCCTTTTCCTTTTTCTGCGCTTCTTGAGCCTGCTTCGTTTTTTCAGCTGTGGCCTTGCCCGCTGCCTGCCGCTTGGGGTCTTTTTTGCGTTCTGTGGTTGGGGTAGTTGAAGTAAGTTGGCCATTGGATTGCTGCGGTTGAGGTGCCGGTGTTTTGGCAGCTTGTGCATCTGCCATTGTGAAGATATTTTAACAAAACAAAAGTTTAATTTGCTGGCAAATACCTACAAGAAAAAATGGTAAGCAGTTGCTGAGTAATTGTCAGCAATTATTCAGCAGTTGCTGAGGATTGCTCAGGAATTTGCTCAGCAATCGTCACTGGCTGATTCTGTTCATCCTTTGGGCTGGTAAAATCAATGTGTTTTGCGGTTATCAGCGCAGCGTTGGCCAAAGCAATATACCGGCTGAACTCTGAAGAAAGGCTGCCAGCCAGGTTGGCGAGCTCTTTGTTGATTATGTAGTCCTCTCTGAGTTCTTTTTGATAAGCTTTGACGTCATTAATGTCAACTGCCGATCCTACCGCTTTGGTCAAAACAAAAATTAAGCTGTCGATCAAGCTATTGGTTGTCTTCGAGCCCACGTAAGCTTCATACCTTTTGGAATACTTCTCAACCTCTTTGTCAGTGAGGTGCCTCACATGCTCATGCGTCAGCTGCACACCAATGGCCTCCTTGGCCTTCCCAGTCGACACCAGCACGGCCAGCTGCTCGCGGAGAGCAGGAATGTTAGGGCCCGCGGCCAAAGCCATAACACCACCATCAGGCGCTCCCGTTGTTTCTGCTTCCAGCATGTTCATAACATCTTCTACTGTCAGCCCCTCTTCCATCGTTATATTCAGCTTCTTTTTTTAATTTGGAAAAAACCTGACCCCGAAGGGGTGCATAAGCTCGAACACAAGGAAAGAAAACTTTCGCTCTTTCAGCTTTTAAACCATGCTTTTTTACTCCTCTGGGGGCAGGTCTCCTGCATAGTCCTCAAATATAGATTTCATCGTCTTGGCCGAGGGGTTGTAAAGAAGAACTACCACCTCTACGTTTTCTGGGAAAGACACTGTGATGCTGGTGTACTTTTGGGTAAGCACCCACATGCTTATTCTGATGTGCCTTGTTGAAAAGGCGAGATTCACCGGCTGGCCTGTGCGTTTTTTTACCTCTTTCGAGGCAGCGCAGTCATCAAGAATTATGAGGGTGTTGGTTCCCTCAAAAGCAAAAGTTACGAATTTCAACCAATTTTCCACCTCGTGCTGCTCGCAAATTATCACATACACCCACGGAACATTTTCCCCAAATCGGAAAAGGGTTTTGTTGTGGGCGAATGTTGGGCAGATGAGAACAATGTAATCAAACTTGCCACAGAAAGGGTCTTTAAGCTGGTCAACCACAAACTTTGTTTTGCCCGATTTTGTCGGCCCCACTATGAGAGTGTTGAATGGAATGTTATCCGGGTTCATATATTAGTTTTGCACAGATTACAATTGCCTATGCATACTGTACAGAATGAAATTGCTTTTGGATAATGTTAAAGTGCGAGTCGCTGATTGTGAAAACATGGCAATTAACATTTCCAGATCTGCTGGCAGTCCTCTCGATCTCAAGCTGTACCCCATCCTTTGTGCTGACAAGCCTTATCCTGCTACCGTGCATTTTTTGGGCCGACATTGACCGCAAGTCAATGAGAAGCCCGAAGCGGTCACCTGTGTAAAACTTCGTCAAATTCATGTGTTGTTTTGTTTGTCTTTTTAATGAAAAGGTGGCCGACTTCCTCCCAAATGTCCTTGCCTTCGAGGCCGTTGTTGTACAGTCGGTTGGGCGAGCCATTAACTGTGACGCTTACTTTTTTGATGTCGGGGTTGAAAAACTTTTCCGAGTCCCTTTGACCCGCGGTGTAAGGTTCGATGAAAAGGAGAAGAATTACTTTGAAAGAACTTCTTTGCCGATTGACGGGGAAGGTTAAACGCGTCGTGGATCCCTTTGCAAATGAAACATCCTCTTCCTGGTGCACATGGTCATACAGGAACTCTTGCCCGCTGGTATAAACACTCTCCGCCACGGTAGCCATAGTTTCGCTTCTAATCATTTTGTACTTGATCTGGATGTTTGTCAGCTTGTATTTGAGTTTTGTTGTGTCTGAGCCTTTCACGACATTATCAGCATTTGCGAGGGTAATTTCAAATACAAGGTTGTGGTTAAGAGCTTGGGAGTAAAAGATTCCAAGGTCAGACAAGATATCGTGGTTGAGCCGGATGCAGCATCTTGTAAATGCTTTCCAGCTTGGTTTCCACTGCGAGGCCAGAGGTGGGCTTGTCGCCAGCATTTGAGCAATCTTGTTGAGGTTGTCGCTCTGAATGCCCTCGAGAATCATGTTGTCCCGCTCCTCCTTGGAAAGGAAAAGATCCTCCCAAATTTTGAAAATGTCGTAGCCGACCGTGTCCTGCAGAATGTGGCCCTCATATTTTATAACCATCTTTTCAACCAGCGCCTGCGAGACGTTTTGCACAAGATAGTTGTTGGCGTGGCGGCCGGTTAAAGCTATGTCGAACAGCAGTTAAAGCGAGCCAGGGACGAGGACCTCGTTTTCATTAAGTTTGGGAACTGAAACATAAAGAGTCTCACTGGGGTTGGCATTTCTTTTATCAAATGTTATTCAGTTAACCTTGCGCTTGGCTTTCATAGCGCCGAGTGTTTTTTCTTTGTGCGTCGCCAGAAGGTTTTCGTCCACCTCAGCCATAATATAACCTGAAGTTTAAAAGTTCAATTAAAAATTAACTCCACATATTGTTATATGCAATGGCAGAGGGTGGCTATGACGCGGAAATGGAAGACCCCTTTGGGCGGGAAAAAAACTATGACGATGACAAAGAAGTTGACAGAACATAGCCCTTCCAACCGGGATCTGCATCTACACCATATCATGGTGGCGAAGAAATTGAGATGCGGACTCATTTGCACGAAACTAGTGGGCTGCCGAACAAGTCTTATGATGAGACCTCTTTTGGCAGCAACATTCCTTTACTCGGGGGTTTTACTCATCAAGATGACAGACCTACTCTGATTGCAATGGCAAAGGATTTGATAAAAAAGAGGTTCCCCCAGGTGGATTTTGGAAAAATGGACCCTATTAGTTTCAGTAAAAAATCCGGAAATGAGACAACAATTGTGACATTGGGTTCGAAAGGCGGTGAAACGGAAATTTTTAAAAAGGATGGCAGCGGCCTTCTCAAATAATTTACAGACAGGTTCAAAACAAGCCTTGGGCCAGAAGCTGAATCTCTGATTGCTAATGATAATGAAGAAATAAGAGAAACCCGGCAGAGCCTGAGAGAAGCAGAAAAACAACTTAAGGAAGAAGAGCGGTTGAATGCACAAAAAGAAAAAGCAGTACAAGAAGCAAAAAATCTGCGAATAAGAATCGAACAAACTCAAGCCAAGATTGATCAATATGGGGAGTCGAACGTTGAAAATGAATCGGAATTGCACGAGCTGGCCAAAAACTACTGAGAAGATTTTGAAAATGTGAAAAAAGAGGTGGCTGCTTTGGAAAAACAGGGGAAGCAGCGGGCAAGACAAATAGCACAAGAAAAGGCCAGTATTGGCTGAATCAGGGCAAAGCCTTGAAGATAAAGAAAGTAAAAGAAACACTCTCAAGTGGGGACTCAATGACACAAAAACACTTGACGATCTTAAAGGACAAAAAGCTGAGATTCAACGCCAAAACGGGCAGGATCAGGAAATAATCAACGATCCGGACGCCTCCCCTTCTGACAAACAAGCCGCGGAAGACGGGGTGGTGGAAAGAACCGAGGAGCTCACGCACTTGCAAACACAGATTGCGGAAAGAGAAGAGGCGCTTCCGCTCCATGAGAGGGTCAAAGCGATTTTTAAAAAATATGGCGTTACCAGTGCAGCGATTGTTCTCGTGGCCGGTGTTACGATTGGCGCAATCACCAACTCTTTGAAAGCCGTGGGTAAAGGGCTTGGAAATGGCCTGAAAGAAATCAGCCAAAAAACCACTTTGCTTTTGCCCGGCCTGATAAGATGGAGAACCGCTTTTTTTGTGCCCGGGTTTATGTCATTGTTTATCCCAAGACTCATTTTGTTTGTTGCCTGTTTAAGTTTGTTGTTGTAGCCAACGACGCTTTCTGAGTTTATTATCATGTTGCTTGGCATTAGCCAGGTGCCTGGACAAACAGCCAAATTCAGCCTGACCTTTGCCTCATCCACAGCCAACTGATAGCGCTGTACGCTTTTGGCCAGGTCTGATTGCCTTATCGCATCTTCCATCAAAACAAGAAACTCGTTATACACCTCCACCGCATGCCTCCCATCTCCCAGAATGCTACTTCTCACAATAACCTGGGCGCCTAAAATGCAGTAAATGAATGCCTCTATTGACTGATTTATTCTTGACAAACCTGCCGGCGTAAGACCGCTAGATCCGTTGGGGCAAAACCAATCAAATTGTCTTTCGGCGACGCTGTCAGGTTTTATGTACAGAATCGCATTCCCTTTGCTTGCGGAACCGCCTTCATCGCTGAATTTACTGTAACTGGGGTACGCTGCCCCAGTTTTGTACAGGCCTCGAACCTAAATATAGACACTGCCCAGCTCATGATTGGCACCTTTGTTAAAACGGAAATCGGTTGATGGATCAATCCCGAACTCATTACAAATTCTTTTGTACGAAGCCACATCATACTTGTTGTTTGTCATATTAAAAGTTGGGTCACCTGGTAAAGCGCTCATGTTCCGAATCCCACCCATTTGAAGCAAGATCCGCCTGATATTAAAATAGATGTGAAATTGATAAAAAGATCTTATCTGGGGTGGTAAACTAAAGGTTTTGGTATCTTTATCAAAAATCTCACGACCAATTATTCCACTGCCGGTTGTGGTGCACCACGCTGCAAAGTTCAACTGTTGGTGCCAATATGACATATTTGGGCTGGCTAGCCATTAATTTGCCTCTTTTCCTGAATGATGTGTCAGATCAAGGCTTTGAAATATGCTCCTTAATTTTGTTTTAAAAGGATCTGTTGGCATTACAAATATTTCTATTTGAGGTGCCGAATAGGTTTTGCAAACTGCTGTTTGGTGCTTCGGAAAAGGCTACAGCGGGGGTTGGTAATTTTAAGTTTTTAAAATGTTCTCTTATCATGAGCTAGTGTGGAAACCTCCCCCCCCGTTGTAATGAGTCCCAGGGGCAGCATTTAATCCCAGAGCCTGTTTCATTGCCTCGGGCCAATATTTTTTGTCTGAACCAAAAATGCTTTTCCCATATCTTCAATACTGTTCTATTACTTGGGCATCCACATACTCTTCTCACTTACAACCCCGGCTTTTTCCATCTCCAGAAGAAAGCCTTAAGAATCATTACTCATTCTCCACCATGTGCACATTACTTACTCGCTCTTTAACAAACTCAAAATACTCAACATATTTAATATTTGTAAATGGTTTGAACCCAGGAGTCATATCATAACTAAGTGAGGCACGATCGTCTGGGTGAGTGTAGTCCTGAGAAGGACTGTTTGTGGTGACATTGACTGACGTTTCGACAACCAGAGCGGAAGTCATCATCAGAGTCAAGTGATTGGAGTAACATCAGGAGATGGTATAAGTACACTGGTCGTTGATGTGATTGGTCAACGAAGTCGTGATGTTATTGGTTGTCTGTCAGTTAAGCCGTGATGTTATTGGCTGTGAAGACTGTAAACCGTGGTTGGTGCGTTTCGATCCGTCTTTTGTTAGTCAAATGTTCGTAGGTGTATTGTTAGTCAAATTAGTCGGTGTGTCTATTGTTTGTCTCTTGTTGATATCGTCAATAAGTCGTTTGTAAGGTGCGGGAAGCTGTTGACAATGGTTCAGTGGTGTCTCTTCTAAGTTAGTAAACCAACTTTCCAGTGCGATCCGTTGGTGGTAGTTAGTACAGTAGGTAATGCATTTAGCAGAGTCCCAGTTGATTGTGGTTTGTCAGTAAATGGTGCTCAGCAATGTTATTGTTGATGTCACCATTTCTCGTCGCTCGTTTGTGTTCAGTCAGTCTTACGTTCAAGTTTCTGCCAGTCTCACCGATATAAGTGGCCTGACAGTCGCAGCATTCGATCTTGTAAACTGCTCCCTGTCTGTCCTTTGGTTCGTCTTTGTCCTTAATGTTTGTCAATAATTGTCATAAAGTTGTGATGGGTCTGTGAGCGACACGGATATCGTAAGGTTGTAGTATCTGTGCAATTGTTTCAGAAGTTCCTTTGATGTGTGGTATAGTCGCTGTAGTGACTGGTGTCGGGTTAGTGTTGGTAGTGTTTGGTTCTGTCCTGTAAGTGTTGCGTCTAACAAAGTCGCGGTTGTAGTTCTTACTGAAAACGTTGTCTAAGTATTTGCGTTCATCTGCTAAACTGTCGCTCGAGTCGCAAACTAGTTGCGCTCGTCTCGTTAAGGTCCGTATTGTTGTTGCTTTGTGTGAAGTAGGGTTGTAAGATGATTCGTCAAGTAGTCTGTCAGTGTGTGTGGGTTTTCTGTAAACTGTCGTCTGTAGTCTGTTGTTGTCACGGCTAACAAGGCAGTCTAGAAAAGGTATCTTACCATTTTCCTTGATCTCCTTGGTAAACTGTATGTTGGTGTTCTGTCTGTTAAGGTGTTCGTGAAAATCATCGATTTCGTCTTTGTGTACAGCTGTGAAAGTGTCGTCGACGTAACATAGCCAGAGCGGTAGCATTCGTTCGTAAGTCGCAAGGGCTTGTTCCTCGATGTTTTGCATGACGATCTCTGCTACAACAACGGAAACTGGTGAGCCCATAGCTGTCCCGTGCAATTGTTTGTAGTGTTTGCTGTTGTACTGAAAGTAGGTAGACGTAAGGCAAAGGTTCAGTAAGTCCATTAAGTCGTCTGTTGGTAGTGGCAGTTGTAACATGGAGTTCTTGATGGCGGTCTCAGTACAATCTAGAGCCAGTTGGAGTGGAATACTGGTGAACAACCCGACACCAGTCATTACAGCGACTATACCATACATCAAAGGAACTTCTGAGACAATTGCACAGATACTACAACCTTACGATATCCGTGTCGCTCACAGACCCATCACAACTTTACGACAATTATTGACAAACGTTAAGGACAAAGACGAACCAAAGGACAGACAGGGAGCAGTTTACAAGATCGAATGCTGCGACTGTCAGGCCACTTATATCGGTGAGACTGGCAGAAACTTGAACGTAAGACTGACTGAACACAAACGAGCGACGAGAAATGGTGACATCAACAATAACATTGCTGAGCACCATTTACTGACAAACCACAATCAACTGGGACTCTGCTAAATGCATTACCTACTGTACTAACTACCACCAACGGATCGCACTGGAAAGTTGGTTTACTAACTTAGAAGAGACACCACTGAACCGTTGTCAACAGCTTCCCGCACCTTACAAACGACTTATTGACGATATCAACAAGAGACAAACAATAGACACACCGACTAATTTGACTAACAATACACCTACGAACATTTGACTAACAAAAGACGGATCGAAACGCACTAACCACGGTTTACAGTCTTCACAGCCAATAACATCACAGCTTAACTGACAGACAACCAATAACATCACGACTTCGTTGACCAATCACATCAACGATCAGTGTACTTATACCATCTCCTGACGTTACTCCAATCACTTGACTCTGATGATGACTTCCGCTCTGGTTGTCGAAACGTCAGTCAATGTCACCACAAACAGTCCTTCTCAGGACTACACTCACCCAGACGATCGTGCCTCACTTAGTTATGATATTTAATATTTATAAGTACCAAGTTTCTTGCTTTGTTTTCCTTCACTTGCAGAAGCTCTTGCCCTCTCCTCTTTCATCTCTTTTCGTTCTTAACTCTGATTGTCATCAATATCTCACCAGGCAAAAAGACAACTTACATCTTCATACTCATGAATATTCTTCTGGCACAGGGTCTTCAAATTTGGAAAGACATTCCTCTCTCACTTCGTAATTCACTAACTTACTCTTTCTAGTTATAAACATAAACTGAGAGATTATTTGAAGGGCTCAGTGGAAGAAGGGCATAAGTGACGATTTTGGTCATTTTGCTGACATCCTCCAAATGAGCTGAAGTTTTGCATGTGGCCTTTGATACATTAGAAAAACATTGCCCTATATTCTTTTCGCTTTTTTTATGCTCAGTTTTCGAGAAAACGCAGACCAAAATACGCATTCTACGCGTCACTTAGCACAGTTTTTCCTGCTTGGGTTACTGAAACTGGACATGAAATGATTGGCAGGGACTTATTGTTTGATAGTGTGACATAGACTATAAGTTTAGCGGTTAAAACATCGATTCACTGATACGAAACTTACGCGGTTGAGGTCAGCTTGATCGGTACTGAGTTCCATTTAATCGCATTACGCCCGAGTGTTTGCCTGCTCGCCTGGTGGTAAAAAAGACATCATGAAGTCTTGAATTACCCGCAAGCCACTAGCTTCTTTGAAAGAATCCAAAGAAGTTTTCTCTGTGCTTTCCAAATCATGAAATCCCTCTGTTTTGGAGTACAGATTACGGGGCCAGGCGATAAAGTCTAAAAGCAACTCTCGTCTTAAAAGTGGCCCTCTGTTGCTAGTCTCGGACCGTCTGTCAAAGGTTACCGTGCTAAAAGTTCGGAAAACGAGAGGTGTTTTTGGACTTAAGGCTGAAAATCTCCGATGTTTGATGAGAGTTGTCCGCACTTGGAGGCCATAGTTTTCTCCCACAATTCATTGCGGCCACAGAGAGCGCTGTCACAGTGAAAAGTTCCAGCGGGTGACATAACGGGATCAAATCCACTCAGACTATGCGTACTATAGATTATTTTCACTTCGGAAACATTACGGAGAAATCATTGCAGACAGGGAAACCGGCAAGATGAAAAGTCCGTCCCCTTACGACGAGTATCCTGAATTTAATGCAAGGAAAAGTTGACGCATGTGGCAAATACCAAAAGCGAAAATGCATTTGTTATCGTGTGGTGTTTTGTAAACCGGTTAAAACATGCTGGTGAATATCAAGACATAAATCACTTTGCCGCGATGACCTCGGTTATTTCGCTTCTGTGGAGGCTTGTAAACATCACCAAAGAGCATTTTATTGCGAGCTAAACATCAGCAAGAAGTATTTTCACGCGAGATAAACAGCAAAATGTATTTCAAGTTGTGTGACGCACGACAGGACATTAACGATTCAATTTCAGAACATGCAAATAACGCCGTTAAGTCTAACTTAATTAACGTTAGCGCTAACCCCTTGAATGCTGTTTTAAAGTCAGACAAACTCTTTGCGCACTGACTTAAGGTTAACCAAGGCTTCTGTGTGCTGTTTTAAGTCAACCAAGAATGTTGTGGACTGTTTCTGAGCCAAGCAAGCTTGTTGAGCGCTACGATTAAGCAAAACATGGGTAGTAACACCTGTAGTAAGTGCTGCATTCAAGAAAACAAGTAGACCCGGCATATTTCCAAGTCAGCTGGGCACCTTGTGTGCTGTTTATGAGTCAAAAAGTCATATAGCACATTATGTCTTATTGAGCAGAGATGTTCCGTGTTGTCTTAAGCCAATTACGAGCATTTGGCGCTTAGTTTTCATAAGAAGGGCTTGGTGGAAGACTGTGCTAAGTGACGTGTAGAATGCGTATTTTGGTCCGCGTTTTCTCAAAAACTGAGTGTAAAAAAGGGAAAAGAATATAGGGCAATGTTTTTCTAATGTATCGAAGGCCACATGCAAAACTTCAGCTCATTTGGAGGACGTCAGCAAAATGACCAAAATCGTCACTTACGCCCTTCTTCCACTGAGCCCTTCATTTTCAAACATTATAAGTTTAAACTAAGTTGAACTCAAATTTTTCTACCTTCAAACTTTTTTTCTTTATTACTTTTTGCACACTATCATCAATATTGTTATGTTTATTTTGCTTTTTATGTAGTAATAATTCTTTACATGTTGTAATAGTTTGCCTTTTCTCTGTTAATCTGGTAATTATTAATTTTTATTCTCATTGTAACTTAGCAGCACATTGTAACTCTCTGACCTACGCCATATAAGCCTCTGGCTTTGGCATCTTATTATCATTAACTTGTGCTTTGTGTACTTATTTATCAATAAATCATGAATCATGTTTTAGTTACGAAAATCCGAGTGCACTCTTAAATCGCCGCCGAAAGCCCAAGGCGAATTAACCTCCACCGAACAGATATCTACCGAAACTTGTTGTTGGGTGCCCCTGATTTGTCTAACAGCTGATGCAATTATCTACATGATAGATATACTACTTATTGACATATCACTGAGTGACGTACCGTTTGTTTCGTGTCTATTTTAATATGTTCATTCGCGAATCAAATACTCCTCCAAAGAATTAGGCCGGAAATTCGAAAAAAAAGCAGCTATCCCCTCAATTCATTTGTACATCTTGAAATAAATTTAGAACATTTTGTGCCAAGACCTCAAGGATTTCTGACTCATGCAGATGAGATTGTCATACGTTGTAATAATCACCGCCTGCAGCGCTAATAATTTTTGCATTGATGGCTTCAGACTATGTCAGCTTATTATTTCTAAGAGATCTAATGCATTTACATGTACATAGGAGTATTCCTTAATCTCCTCTACGGATTTCATCCTGTGGAAGAGAACTGCTTGATTGCACTATTCTGATTTTTCAATGAACCTTGTGCATGATTCAATATTCCAGTTGTCACCAACCACCTCCCCCTCCCAACACACACACAAACACACACCACCCCCCCCCCCCAACCTCTGCCATTACCTCACAGGCACACTAATGAGAATTTGGAATTTGTTACCGGAGGTGACATAATAAATCAAATTTATTTTGTGTCTTGAGTTTGTCACTCTTCTCACTATGAATAAGTTAAATCAAGCTGACATATGTTTCATCTTGTCCTAGATCAGCAATGCTACAATGGTCACAGCCCATGCAGTCATCTGCAGACATAGCATTACAACCCACTGACAAGAAAGCAAATTTTTGTCGGCTAACACAACTACTGATCTGTGGAGGAGTTACACTTTTAAGAGAGACATTTGACTCTATTTACCCTCCAGCTACTCTCCCAGGAAAACTTGGTGATCCTGCTACAAAGTCACACCTGCAAAGGCTCAGAGACTTAAAAAAAGTCTTAACCCAACTAGAATGGAATCAGCTCTACCCATCACCTGGCATGTATGGAAAGTCAACTGATTTTGACATCACCTTATTTTTCAAATTGTTCAGAAACATATGTAACCTCACACCGCCTTGTACTGGTTGGGACAAATTACCAATCAGCACAAATCTTTCTCTTGAGGCAGACTTGGTACGAATTAAATATTATCGCAATGAAGTTCATGCCCACAGCAAGACCATGGAGTTATCAGATTCTGAGTTTGAAGTTCTATGGAGAAATATCAGTGCAACTTTGTTGAGAATCGCTGGAAGCCTTAGCAGTGCAAAGAAAGATGAATGGCAAGAGTCTATTGACAAGTTTCGCTGTAATCCTTCCACACCTGATGCACAGAGATATCTTGCAGAACTTCAGTTATGGTACAAGAAAGACATGGATACTAAAGAAGAAGTGGAGAAGCTGAGAAGTGAAATTGAAAAACTGAATAGCAAGAAGGAACCATCCATCAATATTCAAATCACTGCTGAAAGCCCTCAACTAGGAAGAAGATCAGCCATTAGCCCTGTTCATTTGCCCCGTTCCTCTGCAGGACAATTTCACAAAGCTAGTCAACCCTCTGGGTACATACATGTAAGCATACCTATTCCCCTTGAGCAACCACAGTTTGGTACCATGGGTCCAACATCAAGCGGGGACTTTCAAACAAAGCAGCCTCATTCTCCAGGTGATGTTAATTTTTGGGGTGTTATCATTTCATTTAAGAGGTCATTCACACTACTGATAGAGTACATGACATTTAAGCTGGGAGTTAATGTTGTAGAAAATAGAATTCGAAGTCTGGTAATAAAGGTTTCGTGTGGCTCATTGGAAGTCCTTAAAAGATTGTGGAAAGATTACCAAAGTGGTCATCTCAATCAAGTTGTTCAAGAAACACTTGTAACAGCAGAAGTTTTGAAAGAGCTCTGCCTCGATGAGCTGACACTCAAAACTACCATTCCTCCTGAGGAATGCAAGGCTTGTAAAGGGTTTTTAACTCAGCAATTAGGTAAGGTTATATATTATATATTAAAGGAACTCAGTCATGACATTTTGGGTCATTGTTAGACACATAAAAGATGCGTTTAAATAATAGGAAACAGTGAAATAACAATTTGTCAGGGAAGATAAGCACCAAAGAGACAAGAATAAATGCAAATATGGTGAAGAGGTGAAGGATGGAGAAGATTGAAACAGATTACAAAGACCTTTCTGAAAAATTGAAGCTAAACTTTTCAAAATCCAAAGACTGTGATGTAGCTCCTTTAAACTACAACTGGGCAAGTCAGGCTTGTTAGATTGGGGTAGAGGGGTGGGGGTGAGAGTTAATTTCTAGCTTCTTCCATATCATGAAACTTGACAGTTATGTAACTAAAATAAATTTACTACTGGCAAGCTATGCACTATCATGAAATTATGCATTTGGGTTATCGTCTAAGGGTATAAGGTGGCTATGTATTTTGTCTCTCAGGACTGTCCCTAAAATGGCCAAAAACACTTGGGGCCAACACCCAACCATCTCGATGGATCCCGAGCTTTAGCTTGGACAGTGACTGTAGAGGTCCTGCTATCAACATTCATATTCTCCTAACTGTTCCCCCTATATCACTTTTGGTACTAGTTGGGAGAGTCCGTTTCAATATCAAAACAAAGAGCGTGAAGTACAACCAACTTGCTGTGGTCACAGACAAAGTATTAAAAAAACTTATGCTGTGCTCCTTTTTTTTTGGCTCATTAGCTGTGCAATTTATAATGTTATTTGAATTCACAGTCACATAAATTGGTGATCCTTTTGTGTAACTCTTGATACAAAAGTGCAATATAATCCTACATCCAATCCTCATTTAAATGGATGACCAAATTCTAACCTTGAACTTAACTGTATAAGCAGAGTTTGTTCTATAATCCTTAAATCTATTTACCTGGCATTTGCTGATTATCGGATAGTGAAATAATTTTGTGATCATGGTATCATTAAGTGTATATAATATTTTATTTGAAAATCCATTCAGATGAGTCTACAATCATGCCCAGTGGTGAAAGTGGAACACCAAGACAGCTGAGTGGACAAGACACAGGTGAGACTGAATCAAGTTCATGGATAACTTCTGACTTACCTCAAATTTCAAAGGGAACTTGGCCTAACGGAAGACCTACTTTCTGACTCGTTTCACACTGACAGTCATCACAAGTACCCCGGTTCTCTTCTCCGATAAAGAAGTGCAAAATAAATTGAAGCATCATCAAGTATGTTATCCGTTTCCACAAAAAAGACAACAACAACAAAGACAGAAAGAAACGAAAATGGTTGGAAGATAAACAGAAGCAAGCGACACAACAAACCGAAAGTCATTTCTGTCTGGAGCTTTTTAATGCCAGTCAGCTCCAGACAGAACAACTTCCAATTACTGTGTTGCTCGCGTATGTTTATTGTCCAACTGTTTTCATTTCTTTCTGTCTTGGTTGTTGTTGTGTTTTTTGTTTGTTTGTTTGTTTGTTTTTTTATTTTCGTGAAAATGGATAACATGCTTGATGATGCTTCAATCTTCTCGTTTATCAAAGAAGAGAACTGAGGTACTTGTAATGACTGTCAGTGTGAAATGATACAGAAAGCAACTGTACCTAGGTCCCTCATCAGGCCAAGCTTCTGCCATCTTTGAAATCTGAGGGAAGCCAAAATTTATTCATGAACTTGATTCAGCCTCAATTCATTTTTTGTTTTGTTGTTTTTTTTTCCCCAGTGAATTTTAGAGGGGATCAATAAGGGGATCGGTTGGTAGTCATTAAACCGGGGATCAGTATTGTAACACAAAACATACCGGTACATACATACATACAGACAGACAGACAGACAGACAGACATTTATTGAGCACATCCCCATCCAAGGCTTTTCAGTGATCAAGTAAGATTACAGATAATGAAAAAAGCTAAAAAAAAACTATTATATGCATTTAAATTACATTAAAATAACTAACTACATATGATAGTGATCCTCCATGGGAAAACATGTAAAAAGGTGAATGCACGGGCACGCCAAAATGACACGCTAAACAATAGGCAGTGAGTGAAATGACACACCAGTTTTCCAGGAGTGTGTCACACGACACCCTTAATTAAAAATTTCCTTTTGTGTTTATTGCACGGTAAAAACAAAGCAGCATGTCCGATCTAACAATGAAATGTGCCGAGTTCACTGCCGGGTGAAATGACACACTGTTAGGCAAAATGGCACGCAAGTGCGTGACACGCAAGCCGTGTCCATTAGGTTAATTTTTCGCAACTTACCGTGTCCTTGCTCAAGTAGACCCAAGTACTATTGATGAGTTTCCACCCTTTTTGTGACTTTAGTGTTTGCCCGAGCCAATTGTGCCACTCAAGCGCACCACGGAAAATTCATTCAACTGTTGAGGCAGAGTTCGTATCAAACGTAATTTGCCTTCACTAGTTTTCGAAGGGAAGTTGGTATTTAATCGAACATAAAACTGAACTTTCTAAAACCTCTTAGCCCTTGCTCACCATTCTTTAATACATTAGCGGGGTGATGACAAGAAAATAATGGAAAATCCTGGCTTTGCGAATCCAAAGAGTTCATGCACACTTTCAAAGAATTTATTGTCTTCATTGATGCCCCGATTTATTCAGCACACACTTCCATAATTTTACAGGCGCTGTACAAAATTCAGTCGCTTTTACCATTGGTTCATTGGTTCATTGGTTCATTTATTTCACACTATTTACATAAAATTAACATAGAAAGAAAAGTATAATTACAACAGATGATTACATGATAAAATAAATACAGTACAAATTACAAAATGTGTGTGGAGGTCAAAGTAGCAAAGGCTTTCTCGTTGACCACCACCTACTTTTGGATAAGCAAAGAAATGGCACTGAGCTTTATTGGGATATAGGAGATGTTTGTAGAGCTTAGGATTGTTGTACAAGAGGGAATTACAAGTATATGATTTAAGGTATGTTAGAGATATACTGAACCAAGCAAGGAATCTATACAGGACAAGCTTAATAAAAGAAAAACAAAGGCAAAAAAGAACAAATTAGACAGGAAAAAACAAAACAAAACAAGAAACAAAAAACAAAAACAAAAAAACACACACACACACACATGCAAACAAACAGCCAACAGCAACAACAGCAAGCAAAAAAAAAAAAAAAAAAAAAAGAAACAAAGGAATGGAAAAGAATAACACATCATCAGTAACAACAACAGCAGCAGCAATGGCAAGATCAAAATATAAGCGGACAATTATTATTATTATTATTATTATTATTAACTCTATTATTATTATAGTTACTTGCATATGGATAATTACATACTATATATTTGATCACTGAACAGATTATATATTATTTGATTGACAAGAGATCAGGTGGGCCCTATAAAGTTTCTTAAACCTGTTAAATAACCAAGAAGCAAACGGCAGATGTAGTCACAAACCTATAAATATTCAGTGCGCTGTTGAAGGATACGCCATGTTGACAATAAAACCATTATTCCTGATTGGTCGAGCGGCGAAAATAGTCACTCCTGATTGGCTGAGCACGCCATCTCTACGTTAAGTTGTGCTCAACAACAACGAGTTTGGATTAAGCCTGGCTTACAGCGGTGATTATATTGGCGTGAACACCTAAAATATGCCTGGAATGTTAATTGTGTTGTAACCAATCACAGGCAAGATCTTCATACCACAGAAACCACAGGCAAAGAATGGTTTCTTATCTGTCACGGAACAAATTATTTTCGTTTTGTTTAACATGTTTAAGGATACAAGCTGTCTTATTAGGAATTTAAAAGACCACTGCTCCCCAAGGTCAGTGCTGAGGACCGCATTCAGCACATCGTTCGATTTTAGAAAGAAAAATTTAGAAGCCAACGCGACGCGACAACGATCAGCTTTCCATCTGTTTCCATGTAACGACATATTACATGAAGGCAACAAAAAATGAACAATCGTGAATTCTTCCTAGAAAAATAAATTTTCAGATATGTATTGAACAATATAAGGCCGTTGGGTTGAAACATGCGAGTTTACGGACATTTACGGAGATTCTTTTGGTAAGAAGAACTGCGATCGGAGATAATCATGTTTTTTTTCTTTTGCGCGCAAAATGAGCTAATAATCGCATCCAAAGTGGACTTGAAATCTTGGCTAAATCCTCTCATAACTAGTTTCCTATAGCATGTAATCCCCCAGATATCAAATGCATAAATGCCTTCAGAGAAAAAGCAAAATTATATGTTGGAAGGAAAACCGAAAATTGGGTTGTTTACTTTGTGTGATGTGTCAATCATTCCATACATGTTGAATTTGGTCGGCGGTCTCTCCAGTTTGCGATCTTGTGATCAAGGAACTTCTGCCGGCACAGTAGTTCAAAGGTTCAATCGCTAGCCCACATAAATCCAATCCCCTTGTTCTACAAAAAAATATTAGCAAGGATTATGCTATCAGAAACGAAAACATCGACAGGAAGAACTCTCGAATTTCAACTTTATTATTAGCTACGAATAACCAAAAATTTTCCAAAATAGTAAATCTCCCTGACCTAACAAAAAAGTGTTAACCCTTGCTGCAATAGCCGCGAAGCGATGGAAATCAGAAAATTCAAGTGGCTTACCTTGCAACATTGTAACTTGCGATCAGGCGTAACTACCAATTTAGATTGTTACGAAAAGTTTGAAAATTCGCGTGCCAAACTGTCGCGTGCATCGGCCCGGCACATCGGCTTTGTAATTTATTTCAAAATCGCACAAACCTGGATTCTTCGCTATTATAGCACATACTGTAAACAAATAGGAAGGAAAAGCAATTGTTTACTTGTAAAGAGACTGAATGTTGAAACAAAACGAAAATAATTTGTTCTGTGACAGATAGGAAACCGTTCGTTGCCTGTGGTTTCTGTGGTGTGAAGATCTCGCCTGTGATTGGTTACAACACAATAAACATTCCAGACATATTTTAGGTGTTCACGCCAATATAATCACCGCTGTAATAGTTATGGCGCTTGATTTCCCTGCATTTTTCGACACAAACAACCTGGCTGCCAGGTTGTTTGTGTTGAAAAATGCAGGGAAATCAAGCACCATAACTATGAAGAGAATTCCTGAAGATTGATCGTCGTGTCTTACAATCGAAATAGCGAAAGATTATTTGTGTCAAAAGCTAACGCTGCGAGAAGAATGATAAATCATCTCCAGTGAAATGCGCTTTCGATGATTTTCATGGTTGAAAGGTTTTTGGATCTTCGCCAGCCTCCGAAAAATAAAGCTCATTTATTTCATCTTCGTTCTGAGCTGCTGCACTTCGACCAAAATATTAATTTCAAACAAACTTTGGCTGACAAAATGTGTGTTGCATTACCATATGCAAACAAGTGTGAGTTTTTTTCCTATTACACAATTATTTGGCAGCAGCTCACGTCAGGTCGCAGATTAATCCAGTTTGGACCAACAGATCATAGTTTCAGCAACCTTTTTAATAAAGTGATGTGTAGCCATTTTAAATGTAAACATTTAGCGTGCAAATGCTTGTTTTTTGTGTTATTCAAATTTCGCAAACTATACAGATTTTCATTTCGCGCTACTTGCGCGAACTGCAGTCTTTCATCACGTTTCATTCCATTTCATTTGGTAAAGTATAATAAGCCACTGACCGGCTTGGTCAGTGAGATTTTTTGCTTTATGCTGTTTGTTTTCTGGTCTTCTTTGTGTAGTAAGTAAAAAAATGGCACAAGTTATATAGAGGATATTACATGACCGGATGGAGATACGAAATGTTGAGAAATATTTCACGAGTCGCGTTTTATCTTTTTTCTCACTCATCATCTTTCGAGCTTCGATGAGTGTACCATGCAATATTGCTCACGTGTCTTTTGGCACGTGTGTCATATCGCATGCCTAGTGTGGCGTTTTGCACAGTGCTTTAGATAAAGGCTTTTGCATGGCAAACAATAGCACCGTGACACTCTTTGTTTTAGTCATTAACTAAAGGTAATTCCCCTGAAAAGGATGTACTATTAAGATTTTTTTTAGACTTGGCACAATTGATAGTCATGCATAGCACATTGAAAAAATGCAATAAAAAGATGGGGTCACCGTGCTAGTTTTAGCCCTGCATACCCGTTGTTCTAAGTGTTTTTACGGAGTTGCGCGAGAAATGTTCAAAGCATGAACAACTGAAGAAAGCTGTTATTATGTAGCAAAAACTATGAATAATGGCACAACTTTTAGTATTGTGATTTCAAATTGCCTGATCTTGCAAATAATGTAAGGAAATTGGACCACTAAGTCATCATCTCAAACTCCTTCCTGGCTCCAAATGCAGAGTTTCACCTCATTTATATATAAATAATCCAACTTCTACTTTTAAACTTTTTTTCTCCTTAAAATATGCTTATCGTGTGCCTATTACGAGTACATTGCACTAATAAAAAAGGGGGTCACCGTGCTCATCTCTTTACAACACACCGACAAAGGGAAATTTTCACCTGAAAAAGCTCAATAGGGCCATTTATACGGGAGGAAATAAGACGCGTCTTATCTAAGACGCGACTTAAATAGGACGCGAACTGTACCGTTTATACCTTCGCGTCCTACATAAGACGCTAAGATCTCGTATAAATGGTTCGCGTCTTATTTTTGATACAGCCTCGCTTACTCGCCAAGATGGAACGCTGTAGCAAGAAACAAAAGCGCTGTTATTTCTCAGCGATTTTTTTTCTTATGAAGACCACGCCGTAGCATACAAAGAAATCAACAGAAATCCGAGAAGAGTCAGAAGAAAGCGATATACGGATTGGTGCGACTGATGGCAGGTTAAAGAAGGAAGGTGCTGAATTCACTTTTGGCTCTCCCGGCCATCTTTTGCAAAGCTTTGCATCCAATTACGCTGTCTAATCATAAGACAAGCTCATGTTTCTGTTGTTTTTATGCAAGCACACTTGCAGTTCACGTCTTATTTAGGACGCGAAACCATTTATACGAGGAAGTTCACGTCTTAATTAAGACGCGGACAAAATAAGAACAGCTGAAAACCCTGTTCTAAGATAAGACGCGTCTTATGTAAGACGCGACTTAAATAAGACGCGAACGCTTATTTTGTACCATTTATACGATCAGTTCGCGTCTTATTTAAGTCGCGTCTTACATAAGACGTGTCTTATTTTCTCTCGTATAAATGGCCCTATTGTCAAGGCAAATTCGCAATGTATCTAGTGTACGCGTGCACGAGCGCGCGCTAAATGATGCCATAAATTATGCACAGTAAGGATACGCCATGCAATTGAGAGGAATCACCTTAAATATGCGCATATCTGCCATTGTGACACACTTAGCGTGCCGTGTCATTGCACGTGTGCCCGTGCGATCACCTTTTTCCCTGTTTTCCTGTAGAATTCTCAATAGCGTTTCCGAAGTCTTTTGATTGCTTTTGACCAACTATTTCACGGCTAACAGTAAAAGCAAGCTGGGATTTCATGTCATGAGTGGTTTCAAAAATTGCGCTCTTCAAAATTAATGAACAATGGAAACCTCGGTGCAGCAGCTAGACAGTTTTCAAAGTCATTTTATAGGGTAGAGTTTTAACTGAAAACAAGTAATAATCTGCCCCAACCCACCGCCCCCCGCGAGAGTTTTTGACTTCAGACAGCGCCCTCTTGGACCGCAATGAATTCTGGGATCATTGTCTGCTCCCAAGCGCGAACAACAAGGCTCTTCAAACATACACTTTTCGTCTAAAGTCCAAAAACCACCCTCACTTTCCCAGCTTTCAGCACGGCAACCTTTGAGAAATGGACCAAGACTAGCAACGACGCGCCGCTTTTGAGACAAGAGTTGTTTTCAGACATTTTCTGCCTGGCTTCTACTCTGTGCTCCAAAACCCGACAGTCAACTTAAGCTTAAATCTCATCTCGATTTGGTAAGCACAGCGAAAACGCTAACTGGATTCTTTCAGAAGCATTAAAAACTTGCGGATCTCCAGACTTTTATTGACATCTTTCGATCACCAGGCGGGAAGGCAAACCGATAATGCAGTTCATAAGTAGCGATCCACAGCTCCAGCACTCACGTAAGTTTCGTATCGGATGAGCTTAATCGATGTTTTAACCGCCAAATTTATAGTCTACGTCACACTATCAAACAATCCTTTCTACCCGTCAATCATTTCACGTCCAGTTTTAGTTTTACTCTTCACAAATGTTAACATAATTCAGGTATGAATATTAATATGGTACGCATACAAATGAACTCAACTTCATGAAGGGCTGGGGGCATAAACTGCCTATGTGGAATTTTTTTGGCCGTTTTTTTATTTGGCTTGGAAGTGAAACATAAAGGAGTTTGTATATGACTTGAACCTCTCCAGGGTGTGTTTGTTAACTCTACATCACATTGTTGCATTCTCTGGAAGCTATCTTTTCTTCTAAAGGCTGCTTTTCACATTAACTTGAATAAATTTTCCCTGTAAAATTTGTTGCATGTGTAGTTGTTTAGAAGACTGTACTCAGGCAAGGAATTTCACTGTATTTGAAACTGTGATAGCCTAGTTCAAGCCCATGGATAGGTTTTTGTGTGGGGAGGTGTTTAAGCATCAAAGACAGGAATTGACAAGCACCATGTGTAGGCGCAAGTTTCTAGAGGGGTCCAGGGGTATGCCTCACTGGGAAATTTTTCAATAATTTGGCCATTCAAGACTTCATATTGTGAGTCTTGATGGACATTACATATATAAAAAATCAGAAAGTCAAGATTAACCAAAACTATGTCTTGGTCAAAATGGACTTTGAGTAATGTGCCAAGCTCATGCGTCCTTGAATGCTTCTGGACAAACAAATCTGGCACTCAATTCCCATTAACAAGAAAGCCTTCCTTGAGCTATGCTGACTCTGTTGTATTTGATACGATCAAGCCTCCAAATTATTCCTAAAACACATCACAAGTAAGACGAGACGTTTGGGCCAATAAGAAGTTTAATTGGAAAGTCATTAAACGGATGTCCCCAAAAATTGGAAGGCCCAAACAGGGAGAGAAATAGGAGGTGGAAAGGAGGAGAATATAAAAATATATATATAGAAAAAAAAAAAAGAAACAAAACCCAAACTCAAAAGGAGAAAATGGGCGACAAGACAGAGAAACTGATGATAACCTGCGAGAACCTAATGAAACCTAAAATTAGGATTGTTGATAAAGTCCAGCGGCCATTGTGTCTGCCACCTGTGTGCGAGTGGACAAAGGCAGGGCCAGGTACAGTTTGTAAGCATCCGAACACCAGTCACCATGGATTTGGATAAGGTGTTCGGGGACCCCTGCCTGGAAAGCGTACATGGCACCCCCGTGATGGAAACTGTGTGGTGAGAGGTTCTTAGGGTTGAGTATAATGATAGACACCAGCTTCTTGAAAGTGTTGGCAAAGGTATAGGAGGTTAGTGGCGAAAGATGGCGGCCATTGGGTGTGCAGAAAAAAGGCGAACAAGATGAGGTGGGGACCAGACTGAAGTAATGCTGAATAGCAGTGACTGGGCAGAGTTCTGAACCGGGAATTAGAGGCAAAGGTACCAGGAGAATACCCTTGCAGTGCTGTTGCGTTTTTGACCACCAGATGTGGAGAACGCCCTGAGAGGTGAATTTAATGTCTTCCGGCATCAGGTGTTTTCCGGGGTCAAAAGCCAGGGCGGAGGGTGCGGTCAGATCGGATTTGTGGAGAAACGAGAAGAAGGCGACGAGAAACAAGCACCATAATGCAGACTGTGAAGCAATGGTGGTGTCCAGCAAACCATAAATGCAGCGTAACATGCTCAGAGTAACAGGATGTTTTTGATTGGTTTGAGTTCCTAAAAGGCGCTTCAACCCCATAGTTGTCAAACAAACAGAAAAGCTGGATAAGGCATCACAAGGCCAGTTGTAGTATAAATGAAATATGTGAAGAGAGTTCAAGTGGTTAAGGATATAATGATACGATGACGTGCGCTGCGAGAGGTAAACAAGAAAGCAGGAAATTGTAGATGAAGAGGCGGGCAAAGGGACCAAGTGGAAGTCACGACAGAAGCATGGAAAAGCTTTCCACTGCGAGCAGAGATTGCGCATGGTACCCTGGGCATAGACGTGAGTTTGGATGTCCCCCACTAAGGCTTGAAGTTGAAGTAAGGAATCCGTGGAACCTCTTGCAAAGTTTGTAGTTGCAAAACCTGAAGAAAGGTGAAGACAGAACGATTAGCTTGACTCAAATTCAAAAGGACACATCAAAATTAAACAACTTGGGAGGGCATGGGATGAAGGTGGTGAGGATGCCAGATGTCAGAGCCTCGAAATGAGCCTTGTGACTGGAAGAAAGATGCCAGTGGGTTAAGTGGTCGGCGATAGCGTTGGAGACACCTGGTACATGATTGGCACAGATCTCGAAATCAAAGACCATGGACAAGAACCATATCTCGCAAAGTCAGGGTTGCATGCCCAGAGTGTGAGAACAACCAGAGTTCAGGGCAAAGACAGTTTTCATTGTCACAAGAGATGATTATTCGCTGACTGTGAAGGGCTGTGCCCTAAAGCTTTAAAGCCACCATAATAATTATGGTGGCTTTAAAGCTTACAATTATTGTAAGCAGCTCCAAGATGTTGATATCGTGGCCATATAACAGCATGATGGGATGAGGAAATGGGGTGTGAAAAATTTTCCCGTTGAAGTAACCCCTGGTGCCAGAACCGCATGCATCAGTAGAAAAAGAAAGGGAGTCATGTATCCATGGGTTGGTCTTGATCAGCGAGACACCATTGTAGCTTGGGACGAAATGGCATCACCACCACAAGTCAGACTTGTTTTCAGGGGTGAGTAGACAGAAACAAGAAGAGGAGTGAGCCTGCAGGGTACGTGTTGAGGAGGGTAGACATAAAGATGCGAGCAGGACGAAGGCAGGCTGTAATGAATGCCAATTACAGTGAGTGATGAATCAACGCTAGCTAGTCTTGCGACACAGACACGCAGATGAAAGACGACACCATAGTGTAATGACAAGCAAATAATTAACCTAAATGTTAAGCCATCTTAGAGCAGTCTTGCACTCCTTTCACATTCCCAGCTGGTGGCTGGAATTGTGCAACAAATCTTTTGGAGGAATATGTGCAGATTTGGGTACAAATCCCTCAAGGCTTTTGCAGTGTTATTCATTTGGGTCTTTACTCTTTTGCCTTCAAGCTGTATCCGAAATAGTCTTCCAGCAATTTAATAGCATCGTCATATAGCAGGGGATCACATAGTGGACATAAAATGAAAATGGTTCAATAAATTGGGTTTCATTTCAAACTACACAATAAGTGAATCAGGATGCAAGTGCTACATGCACAGTTACTTTGAGTTTACCATTTTTGTTATAACTTACTTTCTTTTAAGCACCCCCTTCGCTATGGGCCTGTAGTTGTTAATATTGTGCCTCTTTCTGTTGTTTGTTTGTTTACATACTAGGTTCTTCTAGTGCAAATGCAGGGGTCCCATGTTGCTTATCTGAACTTTAAAATCTCCCATGTCGGTGTTGATATCACTAATTCTCAGCCCTGGTGTCACTGTCGGAATTGGCCGGGAATGTTGTCTCTCATCAGGATTCCATTTTATGTGCTGTTGCTACTTTTTAGGCCATATCGCTTGTCGGAATTTACCCTGGCAGGGCCTTTTAAAAGAATTGTAGAGAGGGATTCAGAGCCACCTTAAATTTGCAAAAAGTTTTAAGCTTTGCAAAGTGTTGGATTCAAACTTGTTACTTTATTTACAAAATAGTACAAACTTAAATGTTTGTTCATTTATTGTCTGTAGCTACTCCACAGCATCAGTCTCCTCCAACAACAACACCAGCAACAGCAGCGGCACCTCATGAACCAACTGGTGAGAATAAAATCAAGTTGACTCCCAGGATTTAAATAGCAATTCTCAGACTGATGAGCCACCTTGATTGATTTTTTTCCCACCTCTTCTGAAGAATTAAAGGCGGTCAGTATTTAATCCAGAAGACTGGTGTCTCCCATAATCAGGCGAGAGCATGTGAACAACTCTGTGACAGCACTTGGGTAGATCTAGGGTTGATCAGTGGGGGGCAGACTAAAGACGACCTGGCAAAAAGACTGTTTAGAAGAAACAGGACAGGGCTGGATGGAGAGTTGGAGTGTGGCCAAAAAAGCAGTGCAAGACAGATTGTGTTGGGTGGACATTGTAACAGCCTTTTATAGAGCTTCTGGCATGGAGAGTGATGATGGTGATGAAATTGGTGATAGTGATGGTAATCAATTATAGATGGTGATGATGATGATGATGACGATGATGATTGCGATGGTGATGATGATGATGACAGTGATGATAGTGATGATGGTGATGATGATGACGATGGTGATGATGATGATAATGATGATGCTGATGGAAATGTTGATAGTGATCATGATGGTGACGATGGTGATGAATGATGATGATGCCACAGGGGTTTCAATAATTTTTTAAATAGCCGTCTAAGCTAACTAAAGTAGGCGGCGACCTGTTTAATTTTTTTAATAATTTGAGTGAGAATATGGACAAAGTAGGCGGCGGAAAGAGGTACATTCTGACAAAGTAGGCGGCGATTTTCACCGGTTGCCGGCTTCTAATGAAACCCCTGATGCCAGAACTCTCTCACTTATTTAAGTGCACAAAATATCTTTAAACTGATTTTGCTATTGCGATTTTCAGGATTTAAAAAACCGTTTTTACTTGAAAAAGAACCATCTTATTTATTTCTTTGTTTCCTTTTGCCAGGAGAAAACAACAACGCTACTGCTGGGGGCAAGTACGAAGTCCACATGGAAAATTTTCATGGAGAGATGGTAGTGGGAGATCATAACAAAATGAATGTATCGGTTGTTTCTGACTCTTCCACTGATGGTAAGTCAGAATTAACTCGTTTCACGTTTACACCAAAGCTAAAACATGTTCAAAAGCTATTATGAAAAAAATGCAACAAAGCAACTACGAAAAACAAGATCTTCTGATCAAATGGAAATACTATAATTGAAGGGCTGGGAGCATAACTGACCTACGTCGAGTTTTACGTTATTTTTCGATTTTGCTCAGGTTTGTCCAAATTTTTTGCATGTGAACTTCAATTCGATGGTAGATACACTTTGGTTTGTAGGTCCACATCAGCTTTTTAGTTGCCTTTGATTGACCTATATAGCTACATGACAAATAAAGTATGTATTCCACCGACTTTTGTTTTGGTTTTTGAGAAAAATCTAAAAATTACCTAAAATTTGAGACAGGTTGGTTTTGTTTCCAGCTCTTCAATTAAACCACAGATTTATGTAAAGGAAGAACAGCTGAAAAATCTGTAGATGCAGTGGACTGTGAAAGATAGATCCAGCAAATTTGAAGTTACTTGGTCCACTAGGCAAAAGTGAAAACTACAGGCGAGGCGCGAGACGTGTGACGCAGGAGTAAGACTCCTTCATCACCTTCCCGTTACCTGGAGTGAGAGTGAGAGACGCTCACACCTTGCTCATACCAGGGCACAGAAACAAGAGAACCCCGGGAACGAAGTTGTCTCGCTCCAAGGAACGGGAAGGAGAGAACCCTTAGAACGAAGTTGGGTTTTAACCTTAGCTTGTTCTTTAATGTTCTTCTACGTCAAATTTAGAAGAACAAAAGCACAATAAAGAGCTTTCTTCAACCATTGCTTGTCTGTCAGCTTCTTGGATTCTCCTTTCTTCAACTTTCCTGCAGATAACTTAAGGGCCTTCCCCTCTGTGTGTTTTGGGCTGTTCTCTTACCCACCTATCAGCTGCACAATTCTTTCGTTCTCGCCCCCTCTCTGACATTTTCCATCCAATACTGTGGACCTTAGTTGCTTTGGCTCGAACGTGTAACATTATGAAAGTGAGAACAAAAGATACAAACTTTAATGTTTGTTTATTATCTGTAGCTGCTCCACAGCATCAATCTCCCTCAACAACGGCACCAGAAACAGTAGCGCCACCAAGACCAACTGGTGAGAATAAAACTAAGTTGACTGCCGGGAATGAAATAGCAATATCTCTGACTTATGAGCCACCTCGATTAATGTTTTTTTCCCACCCCTTTTGAAGACGGTAGTCAGTGTTTCATCCCTGATACTCGGGTGAGAGGGCGTGAACGTCCGCATCACAACATTGGCATGGGTCAAACGATGAGGGGAGACCGAAGTTGACATGGAGAACGACTGTTGATGAATGAGTTGAAGTGTGGCCAAACAGGACGGGTTGGGTAGACATTGTGATGGCCTTATGCAGCTTCTGGCATGGAAAATGTGTGCAGAAAAAAGGCGAACAAGATGAGGTGGGGACCAGACTGAAGTAATGCTGAATAGCAGTGACTGGGCAGAGTTCTGAACCGGGAATTAGAGGCAAAGGTACCAGGAGAATACCCTTGCAGTGCTGTTGCGTTTTTGACCACCAGATGTGGAGAACGCCCTGAGAGGTGAATTTAATGTCTTCCGGCATCAGGTGTTTTCCGGGGTCAAAAGCCAGGGCGGAGGGTGCGGTCAGATCGGATTTGTGGAGAAACAAGAAGAAGGCGACGAGAAACAAGCACCATAATGCAGACTGTGAAGCAATGGTGGTGTCCAGCAAACCATAAATGCAGCGTAACATGCTCAGAGTAACAGGATGTTTTTGATTGGTTTGAGTTCCTAAAAGGCGCTTCAACCCCATAGTTGTCAAACAAACAGAAAAGCTGGATAAGGCATCACAAGGCCAGTTGTAGTATAAATGAAATATGTGAAGAGAGTTCAAGTGGTTAAGGATATAATGATACGATGACGTGCGCTGCGAGAGGTAAACAAGAAAGCAGGAAATTGTAGATGAAGAGGCGGGCAAAGGGACCAAGTGGAAGTCACGACAGAAGCATGGAAAAGCTTTCCACTGCGAGCAGAGATTGCGCATGGTACCCTGGGCATAGACGTGAGTTTGGATGTCCCCCACTAAGGCTTGAAGTTGAAGTAAGGAATCCGTGGAACCTCTTGCAAAGTTTGTAGTTGCAAAACCTGAAGAAAGGTGAAGACAGAACGATTAGCTTGACTCAAATTCAAAAGGACACATCAAAATTAAACAACTTGGGAGGGCATGGGATGAAGGTGGTGAGGATGCCAGATGTCAGAGCCTCGAAATGAGCCTTGTGACTGGAAGAAAGATGCCAGTGGGTTAAGTGGTCGGCGATAGCGTTGGAGACACCTGGTACATGATTGGCACAGATCTCGAAATCAAAGACCATGGACAAGAACCATATCTCGCAAAGTCAGGGTTGCATGCCCAGAGTGTGAGAACAACCGGAGTTCAGGGCAAAGACAGTTTTCATTGTCACAAGAGATGATTATTCGCTGACTGTGAAGGGCTGTGCCCTAAAGCTTTAAAGCCACCATAATAATTATGGTGGCTTTAAAGCTTACAATTATTGTAAGCAGCTCCAAGATGTTGATATCGTGGCCATATAACAGCATGATGGGATGAGGAAATGGGGTGTGAAAAATTTTCCCGTTGAAGTAACCCCTGGTGCCAGAACCGCATGCATCAGTAGAAAAAGAAAGGGAGTCATGTATCCATGGGTTGGTCTTGATCAGCGAGACACCATTGTAGCTTGGGACGAAATGGCATCACCACCACAAGTCAGACTTGTTTTCAGGGGTGAGTAGACAGAAACAAGAAGAGGAATGAGCCTGCAGGGTACGTGTTGAGGAGGGTAGACATAAAGATGCGAGCAGGACGAAGGCAGGCTGTAATGAATGCCAATTACAGTGAGTGATGAATCAACGCTAGCTAGTCTTGCGACACAGACACGCAGATGAAAGACGACACCATAGTGTAATGACAAGCAAATAATTAACCTAAATGTTAAGCCATCTTAGAGCAGTCTTGCACTCCTTTCACATTCCCAGCTGGTGGCTGGAATTGTGCAACAAATCTTTTGGAGGAATATGTGCAGATTTGGGTACAAATCCCTCAAGGCTTTTGCAGTGTTATTCATTTGGGTCTTTACTCTTTTGCCTTCAAGCTGTATCCGAAATAGTCTTCCAGCAATTTAATAGCATCGTCATATAGCAGGGGATCACATAGTGGACATAAAATGAAAATGGTTCAATAAATTGGGTTTCATTTCAAACTACACAATAAGTGAATCAGGATGCAAGTGCTACATGCACAGTTACTTTGAGTTTACCATTTTTGTTATAACTTACTTTCTTTTAAGCACCCCCTTCGCTATGGGCCTGTAGTTGTTAATATTGTGCCTCTTTCTGTTGTTTGTTTGTTTACATACTAGGTTCTTCTAGTGCAAATGCAGGGGTCCCATGTTGCTTATCTGAACTTTAAAATCTCCCATGTCGGTGTTGATATCACTAATTCTCAGCCCTGGTGTCACTGTCGGAATTGGCCGGGAATGTTGTCTCTCATCAGGATTCCATTTTATGTGCTGTTGCTACTTTTTAGGCCATATCGCTTGTCGGAATTTACCCTGGCAGGGCCTTTTAAAAGAATTGTAGAGAGGGATTCAGAGCCACCTTAAATTTGCAAAAAGTTTTAAGCTTTGCAAAGTGTTGGATTCAAACTTGTTACTTTATTTACAAAATAGTACAAACTTAAATGTTTGTTCATTTATTGTCTGTAGCTACTCCACAGCATCAGTCTCCTCCAACAACAACACCAGCAACAGCAGCGGCACCTCATGAACCAACTGGTGAGAATAAAATCAAGTTGACTCCCAGGATTTAAATAGCAATTCTCAGACTGATGAGCCACCTTGATTGATTTTTTTCCCACCTCTTCTGAAGAATTAAAGGCGGTCAGTATTTAATCCAGAAGACTGGTGTCTCCCATAATCAGGCGAGAGCATGTGAACAACTCTGTGACAGCACTTGGGTAGATCTAGGGTTGATCAGTGGGGGGCAGACTAAAGACGACCTGGCAAAAAGACTGTTTAGAAGAAACAGGACAGGGCTGGATGGAGAGTTGGAGTGTGGCCAAAAAAGCAGTGCAAGACAGATTGTGTTGGGTGGACATTGTAACAGCCTTTTATAGAGCTTCTGGCATGGAGAGTGATGATGGTGATGAAATTGGTGATAGTGATGGTAATCAATTATAGATGGTGATGATGATGATGATGACGATGATGATTGCGATGGTGATGATGATGATGACAGTGATGATAGTGATGATGGTGATGATGATGACGATGGTGATGATGATGATAATGATGATGCTGATGGAAATGTTGATAGTGATCATGATGGTGACGATGGTGATGAATGATGATGATGCCACAGGGGTTTCAATAATTTTTTAAATAGCCGTCTAAGCTAACTAAAGTAGGCGGCGACCTGTTTAATTTTTTTAATAATTTGAGTGAGAATATGGACAAAGTAGGCGGCGGAAAGAGGTACATTCTGACAAAGTAGGCGGCGATTTTCACCGGTTGCCGGCTTCTAATGAAACCCCTGATGCCAGAACTCTCTCACTTATTTAAGTGCACAAAATATCTTTAAACTGATTTTGCTATTGCGATTTTCAGGATTTAAAAAACCGTTTTTACTTGAAAAAGAACCATCTTATTTATTTCTTTGTTTCCTTTTGCCAGGAGAAAACAACAACGCTACTGCTGGGGGCAAGTACGAAGTCCACATGGAAAATTTTCATGGAGAGATGGTAGTGGGAGATCATAACAAAATGAATGTATCGGTTGTTTCTGACTCTTCCACTGATGGTAAGTCAGAATTAACTCGTTTCACGTTTACACCAAAGCTAAAACATGTTCAAAAGCTATTATGAAAAAATGCAACAAAGCAACTACGAAAAACAAGATCTTCTGATCAAATGGAAATACTATAATTGAAGGGCTGGGAGCATAACTGACCTACGTCGAGTTTTACGTTATTTTTCGATTTTGCTCAGGTTTGTCCAAATTTTTTGCATGTGAACTTCAATTCGATGGTAGATACACTTTGGTTTGTAGGTCCACATCAGCTTTTTAGTTGCCTTTGATTGACCTATATAGCTACATGACAAATAAAGTATGTATTCCACCGACTTTTGTTTTGGTTTTTGAGAAAAATCTAAAAATTACCTAAAATTTGAGACAGGTTGGTTTTGTTTCCAGCTCTTCAATTAAACCACAGATTTATGTAAAGGAAGAACAGCTGAAAAATCTGTAGATGCAGTGGACTGTGAAAGATAGATCCAGCAAATTTGAAGTTACTTGGTCCACTAGGCAAAAGTGAAAACTACAGGCGAGGCGCGAGACGTGTGACGCAGGAGTAAGACTCCTTCATCACCTTCCCGTTACCTGGAGTGAGAGTGAGAGACGCTCACACCTTGCTCATACCAGGGCACAGAAACAAGAGAACCCCGGGAACGAAGTTGTCTCGCTCCAAGGAACGGGAAGGAGAGAACCCTTAGAACGAAGTTGGGTTTTAACCTTAGCTTGTTCTTTAATGTTCTTCTACGTCAAATTTAGAAGAACAAAAGCACAATAAAGAGCTTTCTTCAACCATTGCTTGTCTGTCAGCTTCTTGGATTCTCCTTTCTTCAACTTTCCTGCAGATAACTTAAGGGCCTTCCCCTCTGTGTGTTTTGGGCTGTTCTCTTACCCACCTATCAGCTGCACAATTCTTTCGTTCTCGCCCCCTCTCTGACATTTTCCATCCAATACTGTGGACCTTAGTTGCTTTGGCTCGAACGTGTAACATTATGAAAGTGAGAACAAAAGATACAAACTTTAATGTTTGTTTATTATCTGTAGCTGCTCCACAGCATCAATCTCCCTCAACAACGGCACCAGAAACAGTAGCGCCACCAAGACCAACTGGTGAGAATAAAACTAAGTTGACTGCCGGGAATGAAATAGCAATATCTCTGACTTATGAGCCACCTCGATTAATGTTTTTTTCCCACCCCTTTTGAAGACGGTAGTCAGTGTTTCATCCCTGATACTCGGGTGAGAGGGCGTGAACGTCCGCATCACAACATTGGCATGGGTCAAACGATGAGGGGAGACCGAAGTTGACATGGAGAACGACTGTTGATGAATGAGTTGAAGTGTGGCCAAACAGGACGGGTTGGGTAGACATTGTGATGGCCTTATGCAGCTTCTGGCATGGAGAGCGGTGAATGATGGTGATGGTAGTGGTGATGATGATGATGATAACAATATAGCCGCGCCAAAAACTGTGTCAACTTACAAACACATATTCCCCCATCGTGTTCATGACCCTTATCGTAACCTTTTAAATAACTGTTAAGCAGTTAAGGATGAGTGAAAAAAAAAACTAATTAATTTGATGTTCATTGCTTGCAGGAGCAACTCAAAATCAAAATCCTCCTTCTACATCAGCAGCAGCAGCTCGAACGACAGAACCTACCGCAGGTGACAACATAGTTAACTCGAAAACGAAGTAGCAACTTACGTTTACTAATTGGCCATCCAGGGAAATGTCGTTTGGATTCCTTTTGAGTCCATTCGCTTGTACAAGGAAATGCAGGTTCTTCACTCAATAAAGTCAATTCCACTATAACACCTCAGCTTCAGACGGTGAACAACGGTGCAAATAATTAATATGTGATAGCGAAAAGGAAGGGGACTGGGTCGTTTTGTCCCTGCGCTAACACAATCTGAAAGGCGCTACACGTGCTACGCTCTCTCTAACAGATTTCCTGGTGTGCAGTCAATCGATTTCGGAAAACACTTTAACATTTTGCACACAGAGAATGCGTTTAGACCCTTAAATCTTTTTTTGTTTTGAAGGAGAAATTTGTTTTGTGTCAGCTGAAGTTCATGAAACCAAAATTGCCTCATTTCGTTCTGGTGATAACTGAAGATATTCAAGTAACATAATAATAATCGTCTTCTATACATGTTAAAAATATAAAAAAAAACCATGTAAAAATATTGACAAGATTTCACTGGCGAAGGTTTTAAATACAGTTTCACTAAGGCCTTTGTTTTCTGTCTGCAGTGCCGCCGCCTACAAACGCACGAGCAAAGTTTGTAATCCACTGTAAAGGCGATACCAGTGGGAAGTTGATGATTGGAGATCACAATACTCTAAACGGCGGATCTTAATCGAAACGGTAAGATGAGTAAAGTGACATCAAACTCCCATATTTAGTCCATGCTTTCATAAGGAATAAGTGAGGTTTACGTGCAATTAATGGTTTCCAGCCCTAAGTTATCTCTTTTTCCTTTTTCCTCGTGCGTACATACGGTCCTTCGGTTGTTGAGGTAGCTATGATAACGGATCTTTTCGGGGGGTTGCGTGGGAGAAAGATTCAGACAACGAGGCCCCAGTTGTTCAAAGAGCAGATAACTCTATCCAGTGGGTAATCAGTATCCAGCTTATTAAATGTATTAGTTGCAATGCATTTTTCCGCTGGATAGTGACTGATCCACTGGATAGAGTTATCTGCTGTTTGAACAACAAGGACCAGATTTCCCTTGCCATTAGTCATTATGCTTCAAGGAGGTTATAATTCATCTTTTAATTCTTTCATTTACTGGCGTGTTTTCAACGTGCCGGCGCTAAACGAAAACTGCAAGAAACCACCTTAACAACAAGCTTTAATCAACACAGGTTAATCAAGTAGAACTCACAAGAGGATGGCCCTAGGCTGTGAGCGAAGGAGAGGTTCACAAGAGGAGATTTTAGGTGGCTCAAAATGGTTTTGTTATTTTTAAACACCAATTCTTTGATGGATCGATACTGCCACAATTTCTTGTTTGTTGTTTTGAGCATGGTATCAAAAAAAATTCCAATTATTTCTCAACAAGTAATATAAGGTTACCAATAGCAACATTACAGCCTCTTAGAAACACCTATAACTTTGGCTTTATGTGCCTGTAACTCAAAAACGAGTTGGGTGACCCCAGTTTTTTATTATTGAATTGCAATCAGCATACCGAGATTCTGATCTTTCTGCAAAGTTTTGAAGACATCCGTACATTGGATTCAGAGCCACCTTAAACCCCGGATCTACACAAACGTTGTGGGAGTTTCTGGCTTGGGACCGCGCAGGTGTCCTTGACTGGCAATGTGTGTGGAGAAGTGGATCCTTTTGTAGGATCGTTTTTTGTCAAAAATGTCAGTGATAAAAGCGGTACTTTGGTTTTCGCTCATTGCCTGAGGCTTTGCCTAACCAGCGATTAGGCCCAATTGTAGCATTTTTCTTATTTTTCGTTTAGCGTTTCCTAGCGCGGGAAAGGTTTGCCATCGAAACGGAAATAGAATCTGAGTGTAGGTGAGGCTGTGCCGCACTGATGAGTCTTACCAAGGACAAAACAGCCGTCCATGGCTGCACTCCTCTGATGATATGGCCGTGCACCATGATCAAGTCCTGGGCCATACCGCGGAGCTGGTGTTAGAATGCCTCTTGCTTTTTTTTTGTTCGTTTGTTTTTTTGTTTTTACATCGTCAAGGCTTAACCACGTTAAAGCAAGCAGGATGTTTCTCAGTTTCGCCACTCAAGTGAAACTGCACTGTTTGTTGTTACTGACAGAATTTTTGAACTCGTTACCCTTAGGAAGACGACGGTGACTATTAGCTTGAAAGGGAGTGCCATAAGCTTGGCACCAGATCTCAGTGAAATTACTTGAGCCCTTGATAATTCGAGTGACTTGTTGAAGTTTCAGCTTACTCCAGTACAATTAAGCAGTGTTTTACTGAACAAAGTAGTGATGTTAAGATATGTTATGGGTGTCTGTTCCAAAATCGTACGCTTAGGCATTGCTTTTCCACTAGAATTTCGAAGAATTATATACAGAACGATCGCATGGGAAAGGGGTCCACTCTCCCTTGATGAACTTGAGACTGAACAAGTTTCGATCGCACGCTCGCAGAAATTGGTTTCCATATGTTTGCACCATCTAATTGATTGTAGTGGAGCAATCGCAAAAGTTTATCTCGTCATATGATGATACCTTCTGAATATGCAGGTTAAATTTCTGCGAGCATGCGATCGAAACTTGTTCAGCCTCAAGTTCATCAAGGGAGAGTGGCTCCCTTTCCTTTGTGATTGTCCTGTAATCCCGTGAGTGTCCAAATTGAAATCACACGATTAGGTAGGTAAACTTTATTTTGCCAGGGTGGCCCATTCAGCATCGAGGCTGATATCCAGAGGGGCCCTGGACTAAAAAATATAATAATAATGATAATTCCGATTGTTCGGAAACAAGGCTTAAAATTGTTGTGATCAGCAGGATAGCGTTTCTTTGTTTTTCAACGCATCCAATTCTTCTGGTACTATGTAAAGATAGCGCCAAACGTTGGCAGTTGCGTTAGATGAATAATTTTACATTTATCAGAGTAATCATAGTTTTATAGTCTATGTAAAAAAATGCAACTCATTGTGACTAGAGTCAGCCTAGCTGACCTTAAAAGGAACAATTTCATTAGAGGTAGATTGGTTTAAAACCATTTACCATAACTCTATGAGAGCTTAGAATTTTTTTTTTCACCATGCTATAAAAAGACACAGCAAGACATTGGCGGTTGTTTTAGATGAATAATTTGTTATTGATTAGAATTGTTTATAGTTTTACAGTCTTTGTAAAAAAAAATTGCATGTCGCTGTATTGAGAGTCAACCTAGCTGATCTTCTTAATGAGAGTTTTGCTGGTTAAAATCTATTTACCCTACCTTCGCAAAAGCATGAAAATCCTTTTTTACCGGAAAAACTATTTTCATTGATAATTTCTTTAGATAATTTTCATTATTGTTGTCAAAAGTTATAGTGTAATTTTGCACCCCAAAAGTTTTGAGCAACTTCAATCAGCGGTGGATAAAGTGGCTTTCGGTTCGTATTTCTACAACTCTTTTCCGTCTCCCAAACTTACGGAAAGGACTGGCAGTTGATTCTAATTGTCAAGTCCTACTTTTTGGCATGCATGTTACTGAATTTCAGTCATGTCAGAAATAAAAACCCATTTTGTTGTTTTTGAGTCAACAGTTTTTGTGGCCTTTTAGTGGCCATCATGGAAATTATCAGTCAAGGAGGTTGCATTTTATTAGCGGAAGATTGTTAGCTGTAGCGATGCAACCCTGCAAACCTCGCCACATTTGGCTTCGGGACACTTGGCACATATGACTTAATTACCGTATCATTTTTCACTTAAGTGTCCAGAGTAATTCGTGTTTACCTTTAGTTTGCTTTACTTCTCTGTAATTGGTCAGAAAAACGCGCCACTTTGTCAACCAATGAGAAGCAAAACTGAAACGTAACTTGAACGCGCGCATTTTCCCGAGCCTTCGAAATCTGACTGGCTCATTGTCATACATTTATATAGCTATACATGTTATTCATTTATATAGTTTATCACTTGTGTATGTATCGTGCAGTATTGTATCTACTGGTATGTATGTATTGTATTTATTGCAAGTGTGTCGGGGTCGGCCTCGCCGGGACCTCTGTGTCCGTTCGCTTGCCCCTTATAACGCCTTCATCATCTTTTTTTTTATTGAGTCAATGTACGCGTGACGGAAGCTTTTAAATAAATAAATCAATAGAAATAAATACATTGTGCTGTTTGCATTAATTGTGATTTGCTAAAGTGATTGCACTGGTTTCGATCTTAAGACACTCAGTCGAAAATCACGCTATATTCACGCTCACGATAACTTTCTTCTCGTCTCGTCATTCGACATTTAAATCCCTCCCCTTCCTCCAAGACAAAGTTCACAGGGCAGTTAACATTACCAAAGTGTTAACCCAACTTTATTTCAAAACCTCTTAGAAACTATATACAGCTAACAAAGCGATCAAGGTGACAAGGTTACGATTACTGAGCAGCCTGAGCTTGTTCCATGAAGTTACTGTTTTTAGTGACGACTTAATTCGGAAAGTTATACATTTAACTAATATGTTCGCTAATTAAAAAGTAAAAAAAATGTCAGAAAAAAGTACTATGGAAATGTCGCCAAGTCTTCAATGGGGATGTGGAGGGGAGGGGAGAGAAAGGGGATTTCAGGTAACGGAATAAACATACATACATACATGATCTTTATTTAACGTGGGAGAAACGCTTAGCTATAGCTATTTTGCAGGTTTTCCACAAATTAATATTAAGAAAGAAAGAAATATGTACATAAAATGTAAGGATATAAAATATCATGCATCTAAAGTTACAAAACTTAAGTAATTAAAATTAAAATTCAATATTCCTCACTTGCTTATTAAATTCTAGACCTCCAGCTTTTAAACGCAATTCATTTGGAACACTGTTCCATTGTTTTGCGGCGAAATATCTGAAGGAATTTAAGCCATGCTTTGTGGTATTTACTTTTGGCAGTGATAGCATATTATTGACCCTTAAATCGTAGTTGTTATTTCTCATTTTAACGAGTTCCATAATGCATGTGGGGGCGGTGCCCTGAAAACAAGCATTTATTATTACATTAACATTAACGCGTCTTGGATTTCTTTGTACGCTTGTGATGTAAACTCATTACAACAGCTTAATTGTCTCAAGTGGTACCAATCAAAACTTAAGGAGTCCTCTCTAGAATAGCGTTTATGTGTGGATGAGTTTCACCAACACGAACATCTTCATAAGTAGGAAGCCTCCTTCGCAGCCGTGTTTGTGTCGGTCCTATTCTCCCTCCCCACCAACGTCTGCTGAACCGGACATTCCATTCCAGGAACTGACCAATCACATCGTGGCATTTAAATTTCGGTCGCTAAGTTCCCGTAACCTCCTTCGCAGCAGTTGTTTGTGGCGGCTCTATTCTCCTTCCTAGTTCGTAGCGAAGAAATCCCTCTTCGAGGGCAAATGGTGGCGAAGAGACATGTGCTTTCACTGCGAATCATCACAAGAATAATAAACCTTTTCCGAAATGTTTGAGCGCTTCTGGGAGTACAAGTTTGAATGTGAATTTATACCGTACTTTATATTTAATTTACCGATTTTTTGTATTCCAAGCAACTTGTAGCGAAATTTGTGAAAAACATGCTCAGTTCCATTCAAGTAAATTGTTCTCGT
>JAEMWC010000119.1:787500-827500 GCA_016490735.1 Pachyseris speciosa | reverse complement strand
ATATTGATTTTGGGTTCATGTCTTGTTGTTTCCAGACTCCACAGCAATGATGCTGGGGTACCAGGCCTCCTATTCCGAGACTTCTTGTGAATGTTTTAGGGTTTTTTTTTTCAATCCGACTGACAGACCCAATATCAGGAAACACATTTGATGGTACACAAAGAAAAGGGGGAATGGCCTTATAAGTATTAAAACATGAAGGGTTTCTTCATAGTGTTTTAATACAGCTTTTAATGGTTTAGATATTTTGATAAACGGCAGTCAGACACCAACCAATGAGATGAATTCCTGAACCCACATGAATGAATGAACCAGAAAATGACTGAAAAGTGAACGCAACAATTGAACAACCCAACGGCCAGAGAACCAGACGACCAAAGCAACGAACAACTGAACAACCAATCCAGTAGATCGCCAAACGAATGAGAAGATTGATAGGCACAGTGAACTGATAGCCGAACAGCCGCCCAAACAAGGGGCAGCTGACTGTGCGAACAAATGAGTAGGGAGCAAGGAAGGGATCGGCTCAAATTAGGTGACGATATAATTTTAAATCTTGATGTTGGTTACAAATTTCTCATAAAAGTTAAATAAGAAAATGAAATAGGTTAGAAATGTCTGATAACAGGTAATTTACAAGTAACTGGATAAACACTCCAAAAAGATTTGAAACTGTGTAAATATTGGAGAAAAATAAGCTAGTGCTGAAGAATTGAAGAGCTTAGAGCATAAACTGCCTATGTGTAATTTTAGGTCATTTTTCGATTTTGCTCGGAAATGAAACAAAAAATCAGTGAATAAAAATATGAGACAATGTTTTTGAATTGAATTGCTTGCAAGTCATATGCAAAAATTTGTTTCATTTCCGAGGAAAATCGAAAAACGACCTAAAATTACACATAGGCAGTTTATGCTCTCAGCCCTTCAATTAGTAAGAGTTATTTTATAAATGTTATTAGAAGGAGTGGGGGCATATTCTGATCAGTACTTGATGCTAACAAATAATTTGCTCTGTTAAATATAATTTAGTGAGTAGATGTTAAAGCAGCGTAGACTGGTAGTATGAAATGAATCAATTGTCAGTTCAGAAGGTCTATTACTCTTGTCAGGGGCACTGAGTGAGTGAACAGACCTGGTAGAGAGTTTATAAAGCAAAATACTGAGCAAAAGAGAGCAGTCCAGCGTGCGAAGGAAAAACTGTAGCAAATGAAAGAACGCGAAGCCGGGAGCACTTGTTACCAGGTTTTCATTCCAGACCCCTTTTGCACCGCATTATTAAAGTGTCCTTACACCTACTCCTTCCTGCTAGGCCAAGGCAACCGACTAAAATGTACTAACACCCCACCCAATAGGGCAAAGCAAAGGAGAAAATGTACTAACCCCCCACTTCTGGGAAGGCAAATGGAAAAAATAAATTAATCCCCCACCCCTCGGGCAAGCCAAACATTCAGAGACCCCACAAAGCCCCACCCATGCCCCATGTTTTCCTGGGGTGGGGGTTTCCAGTAACAGGTGCATTACACAAACAGATTGTCAGGGCCCCCTGAGGTTTTTCTCAAGAACGTTTCCTTGCAAGGTCATTCATGCATACAATGCATGGACAGTCCTTTCATGTTCATGGTGCAACATTGTTCTTATTAATGTTTCTCTAGGCACACTAAACTTTCTTTACTTTCAGTCTCAAATAGTTTGCATAGTTGGCAGTTTTGTTGGGGAGCACACAAGCAAGCGGCAAATGCATAAGGAGATTGGAGTGGAGGGCAATGAGAAACCACCTGCCCGGATTCAGGAACTTTTTGAGTAGTCCGTACAAACAGTGCTGAAGAAGCCACTTCTTGTGGTGAAAGAAGATGGTGCAGACAGTGAACTACATCAAACTGTGTCGACAATATTATTGTTGTTGATGAGTCCCACATGGTGTAACCAATATGTTCATATTACCATCTGCCCTCTGATTGTTGGGTTTATTGGATCATCAAAAGCTATCAACAGGTTGTTAAATATGTGAATTAGGCGGTGGCAGTTGAAAACACAGCGAATCCAGGCAGGTGGTTTCTCCTCGCGGCTTTGTAACTTGTTTTAGTGGCTTTGCTGCTTGATTGTGCACTCCCCAACAAAACCACCAGCAATATATGTAGGTTAGTCTCAAAAGGAGAGCCAAATATTTCTCCAGTTTTTGTTTTAATAGATTTGTTTGCATCAATGTTTTTATACCGGTACTTGTGTTGTCTAACTTTCAGTGCTCTTGATTTATTACCGGAGATAGTAACAATGGTTAAATACACCCCCACACCTAGTTTCTTTTTGCCATGCATTTAATTTGCATATACCGCAGACAAGCTGTTAGGCTCCAAAAAAAGCATTGAGGAGCAAGTCTGGACAGTTTGCTCAAAAATCGTGATACATCATTGACCATAATAGTACTGCAGTAATAGTATTATACCAATATTTAGTGATACTTGAAAAATTTGAAAGGAAACATTCCAGTAATAAGTATTTGATCTGATCAGAAGTGTTGCAAGATAATTTTATTCAGTTAGTCGTAAATACTATCAACTCATGCAGTTCTCTTGTCCATCGTCCATGATTTTTTGACTGGTATGAGGCCAGAATATTAATTTTGTTTTGTATTTTGTAAAACTCAGTAGCATAATCTCGAAAAGTTGGCATATATGCAATTATCTAACTTATTGCTATTTTACAAATCTGTTATAGGAATTTATACATCACATGTGTCAAATTTCCAGCCAGTGGAATATACAAGGAAAACATTGAAATATGCACATGGTTGTTTGCTTTGAGCTTATTTTTGCCATAATTGGCTTGCTGCTTGGTACACATGGCTCTTTTGCTCAAACTGCAGATATCATTAATAGATGCATCAATTCCACCAATTCAACTTCCTGTATCCATGCCTATGAGCAAGTCTACCAAAGCTTAGCAAGTAAACCGCAGAACAATTTTAACATCGCATACGCCCTGTATCCTGGAAGTTCAAAGCCATCATCGGTCCGTGTTTTTGTAAATGTGTATGGACCAAGTAACACCAAGGATTCTATACCAGCTCAATACACGTGGAGTCTTTCCTGCTTGTATTCCGCTGTCCCTTCCCATGTCCTTGAACTCCTGTCTCTAGGATCTATCCTGGTGACTCACCGGACTCAAGAGCTCAATTTACATATACCGCTGTTTTGTTGTAACGTGTCAGACAACAAGGAAGATAGAGAAAAGGAAATTAAAAGATACATAACAAGAGTGTTGGGTGAGGTAAGCACAGACTTTGTGTTAATTAATGTTCCAGGAAATATCCCCATCCCTGTGATCAAAGATATTTGTATTCCTGATGCAGTGAAGTACAATATTATTGTTCATGTCAGTGTAGTCCTTATGAAGAAGGACTGTTTTGGTGACACTCACTAATGTGTCACTATTTCCTTGGGATAATAAAGCAAGCAAAACACAGGAGTGCATGCAAAAACTAGCTGTGTTGTGTATCTCCTTGTGGATGGCAATTTTCACTCATGCGTGTGTGTTTTGCTAAATTTACTATCCCAAGAAAAGTGAGGGACTGCTTAAGTCTACATCTACTGACATGAAACAACTCACAGTGTTCCAGACTAAGAGGGGGCCGGGTCTCAAGTCAAAAACCCTGCAAGGTTAGCTTTATGACCCGTCAAATTTGTAGAAAGTTTATAATGGTTTATGGGAACAGTGGGAATTTGACCCAATAGAATTCCGAGTTGACACCCTGCCTTACAAACTTATCTGGAACCCTGAACTCATGATGTGACTTGACTGTTGTGATGAATATTCCCTATTTGGAGAGTAATTCAAATTGAGTTGCATTCCCTTGGACTTTGAACATTTGCACAATATATGGAGTCACAAGTCAGGTAATAGCTCCCTTAACTCGCTTTAGGTTTAGTGCCAAACTAAGCCTGGTGAGTTAGATGCAATTATAAGGTTAATTGTACCACAAAACTGTCTGCACGTTAAAGTAAAAAAGTATGCATGGTGGAAATTAGTAATGTTCCAAATCCTATTGCCATGGGTTCATGTGTCAGCATGCATTCATTGAGATAATGAAGTACACAAGAAGTTTGGAGAGCAAGAAAGATGGGTGAGAGTTGCTCGAGTTGTAGCTGAGAGCAACTCTAGCTTCTTGAGTATCTTCCAGACTTCACAAGTGCTTCTTATCTTGATACAGGTAATGCATGAAACAATTGTTTTATAACATTTTTAGTGCAGTAGTTTAATGCCAACATCATCAGCATGCACAATGGGAATGTTACCATAAGCATGCTCACACCATTGAATTTAATTATATTACACAAATTTACTAGCTACATGTATGTTAGAAACATATCTAAAACTGCTTTGTTTATGGCAATTTGCTACTGTTTGTCTTTACTTGTTTTCTCAATTAAATTTTTCTTTTGCTTAATTGATACATTCTTAATATCATCATTATTTGTGGACAGCTACTAGCTGTTTAGTGAGAAAAATCTGAAAAGCACAGACAAAAAATCTGGCTCCGGCCTCACAGTGTATTAGTGAAATGGCTGGTTTGCATGACCACCAGTTGTTTTAGTAAACTCAGTCTCTCTTTCTGAACTTCAGTTACAGGATCTTGCTGTGAGTCCAGGGATTCATGACCCATCATTGAACACAGCAAAGTGCATAATAAAAGGCCATGAACTGGACGAAGCTGCAGGACCTTTGGTCACAGTAATCTTATCTTGCTCCCTTGTTTTTGTGATGGTTAGTAGCCCACTGTTGAGTAAATATGTTCTAGAGATGAGAAAAGATGCCCCATCCGCAGATGAAAGAAAAAGGGGAAAGATAAATACAGAAAAGAAATTGTCCAAAGAAGAAGCCGAGGAGAAAGAAGAGAAGAGAAAAAAGAGAAATACTGTGAAGGCGCTATGTATTTCATGTGCTGTGTTGTTTTTTGTAGGACTTGCATTACTGCTTTCTGCTCTTGTTATTTCATTCATTGAAAGAGCCTATTGTATTGGTGCTATTCTAGTATCCCTCGTTGGTTACAGTGTAATCCTAACAGTTGTTCTGGGATGTATCAACAGAGGAGACTCTGCAAATTATCCATTTTGGATAAGAACTGTTGGTTTTTTCTTCCTGCTGTGGTGGTATGTGCAAACTTGACCAGTTATCATTTTTGCTGGCTTGTCATAGGTACAATGATTAACCCAACATGGGGATTAACTGTTGCTTTACTAGTGGGCTCTGTAATTGCTGCCTTTGTGTATGCAGTTTACTGCTGCCTTCAAGGTGATAGTGGTAATGCTTGCGAGGCATGTCAGATCATTGTTATATGTGGTGTTGGTTTTATATCTGTTTTGTTACTTGTCATAATAATTATTTTAGCAGGGCAGTTATATAACAGCAATGAAACAGCAGAGAAAGTGCTTAAACCCATTTTGTTATTTTTCCTTGGTGCTTTTGGGTGGTTCTCTTGGAAGAAACAAGCTGTTCACCCTAATTCCTCCATGGGAGCTGTGAAACCTGAAACAAACCAAGATGATCCCACTACCTCAGCAGATGCTCGAGAAAGTAACTCCCCTGAACACGGTTCAAATAATTCAACACTGGAAAATTTCCAAGGTGATGATCATGAAATGGTTTCCCTCGTAACGCACCCTAAAACATAAACAAGATTTTCAATTAAGTCTTTTCAAACCAGGCTACCTTGTTTATTGCTTAACTACTTGTAATTTATTAGACATATGCTATGAAAACGTTTAGAAATTTAATTTTTTCCCACAAAGAGAAAAAAGCTCTTGTAACAATGGTCTAATTAATCAACAAGCTAATATGTACATGTAAATAATATGTAGTTGTATAACTCAAACCCCAGTTTACTTGCTCTGTACTTTGTTATCTTAAACTCACAAATTGGAAGTTATTATAAATTTTGTTAAATTAATGGTACTGTTAAATTTACTTCGTGAAAACCTATCTGCCAGCATTTTTTCTTAATACTGTTGTTGTCGTTGTTTAATTATCTTTGATGGTTTCAGTCCTCAGGTTCAACTAGAACATGCTGTCATCATTATTATCAGAAATTTGCAGGGGGAGGGTGGTGAAGGTTTAAAATTATTGAGTGAAGAAAATGATGTGACCCTCCCAAGCAATGGGAGTGACATTTTCCTGACCCTCCCCTTTGGTTTGGCCTAAAATACTATGACCTTCCCCATGCACAGATAATACCTTCCATACTGTTTTTACACTAGTCTGAGCTTAATTTATATTGAAGCAATAATTGGTATCATGGTATATAGCCTATGGGCCCCTTAGAACTCCAGCATTTTTGAAGGAATTAGTGGTGTATATATAAAACAACAGTTGGCATACATCCATTTAGCCTTTGACAAGGGACTGTTTACCAAGGCAGCACAGGATACTATCAAGCAATATCTGTCCTTTACCTACCATATAAAATGAGCATGGTGATAATTTATAATGATGATGATGATGATAATGATGACAGAAATGGTGTTGATGATGATGCAAATGGCAGTGTTGATGGTGATGGTGAGGATAGTAACAAAAGTGATAGTAGAAACTGATCAGCATTAGCAACAAATTCATCCGAGACATTTGGCAATTGATGTTTTGTTTAATACATAAATTTATTACATGAGATGTTGTGTTATTGGTAGACATTTACTTTACATTTATATTTTAATACTAAATACTTGTCTTGTTTTGTGAACAAGTAAATTTTTTTTTATGTCTATTCTATAATTTATGATTTTGTTGTTCCTGTCATACTACAATATTAAAACACAATTTTGATGAAATGGATATAAATTTATGTGACCGTCCTTTTTTCACTACCTTTGCTATGAGTCTCCCTTTTCAGGGGCTCAAAAAGTTATGCAGTGACCCTCCCCCATTTTCCAACCCCCTACTAATTTCTGACAGGTCCTCAAGAAACGCTGGCTAAAAGTTACATGCATGCGCACTGGCAAAAAAATTGCCCCTCCCATAAGCCACCACCCAGTAACCAATGGGAGAAATGAGCTTAGTACAGAGAACGTAAATCGCAAATATACTTCAAAAAATGCTGCAACATCAAATCTTTCAAGAGGTTTTTAAATTTCTTAAAATTTTAAAAGGATCTTGTAGATGTCCTGGTAGTTCCAAGCCATTTTAAAAGTGGCAGCCAGGTGTTATCGATACTTGATAATATTGCCATGGAGTGTAATGATTACGGGACAGTTGAAAACACTGACCCCCGCTCCGTGGACTACCCACTGACCCCCACTCCGTGGACTACCCCACGGAGTACTCCACGGACTACCCTACGGACTACCCAGTGGACTATCCCTCTTATGGTAAAGCAAAAATTACTTTTAGGCTGAAAAATAGATACAAAAAACGTACTTGGGTCAGTCGCCATCTTGGTTACCGCCATTTTACTTGGCGGGTTTACCTAAAAGCTGGAATCCTGAATTTGGAGTCCGGAATCCGGAATCTGGACTCAAATGGAAGGAACAAACCAAGTCCCAGAATAAGACTCCACTCCTGTCACCTACCTCCTCCTGTAAGACATCTATCGTCTTCTTCGGTTCTTTTATTCCTCTTATTAATTTCATGCATTATTTATTTTAATGCCATTTCAATTCTTTGTGCTTATGATGTTTTTTTAAAAAAATATTGTTTTCATGTTCCGAATATGACCCTCAGTTATCAAACATAGTGTTGATACTGAATACAGTGGCGAATGCTAAAAATCATGCATTCGGATGCACATTTTGTGCCGCTAAAAGTAGTTGGTTGAATAGTTGACAACCTGTCATTCGTATATAAGCAGAAACGAATTAATAAATTTACCTTAAAAAGCGAAACTAAGTATTCTTACTTGTTTCAATAACGAGCAACCTTTTTGCAAAACGAGCAACTTTTTGAAAACGTCAACCAATTTTCGAGCAACTTTTAGCAAACTTTCGAGGACCTTTTTGATCATTTACAGGCACAGAACTTGTGGACGACCGTTCCGGTGGTACTCGATGAAATCTCCCCATGAAGCTTTGTGCCTGTCATCAATTTAATGTTTGCGTGATTTCTATTTTCATTTGATTAATAGTTTTCTGATAAGCGTCATTCATTTGTCAATCATCAATAAGATATCCGATATACTGGTTTTGATGAATTAGGTCGCAGAGCGTGCAGTGTTAGGAGAATGATTTCAGTGAGCTCAGATTAAATACCTGCTGTGGCTATATCGCGCTTGCTGTTCTCTTCACAAACATTACAATCATCATCCCTTTATGTCAATAATTTAAAGATTACTATTTAGAAAAATAAACAACCCGCATGTAGCAAAGCTAATCGAGGCGGGTTATGTAACTTACGATCAAATTCGATCAAAACGCTACCACTCGAATACATCTCCTAGCTTGTTCGAAGTACGAGGATCTTTGATCACAAGGCAATCAACTTGCGAATGTTACAGAGAAAATGAAAAGTAAAAATTATAAACATCTTACTTTTATTTACATTATTGTATAGCCAAACAACTTGCCTAGTGGCTGAATTACGTGTTTCATATAAGATGGCGCTAGCCGAGTTACCTGCGGTAATTATACAAAACAGGAGCATTTTGATGTCAACTTAGGATATAGGCGAAACACAGTGATGGTAGTAGAGTTTGATCATTTGCAGAAACATTTGGTTTCAAATATTGTCCTCAATCTGAGCTCTTTCTGATTTTCTAGATTCCAGATTCCGGATTCCGGATTCTATCTTTTAGGTAAACGGCGGTAACCAAGATGGCGACTTACGCAAGTACGTCTCTTCAATCTTGTATCTTTTTTCAGCCTAAAAGTAATTTTTGCTTTAGCATAAGAGGGGTAGTCTGTGGAGTAGTCCATAGGGTAGTCCGTGGAGTACTCCGTGGGGTAGTCCACGGAGTGGGGGTCAGTAGGTAGTCCACGGAGCAGGGGTCAGTGTTTTCAACTCTCCCTAATGATTACAATGGCGGTCGGTTGTGTCATTTGTTATCTGCTCATTTCGACGACATTATTGACTTCATTGAGTCCAGACAGGGATACCTTCGTATCTAGAAGCAACGTATGTTGGAGCAGACCAAGCTTTGCTATCTCTCAGATCACTTCTGAACGACTTCGATTTGTTATCGCTACTTTTGCTACGGCACAACCAAGACAAGCAGGCAGCCATTTTGGATTCAAACCTAGAAGAAAGTACTTTCTTTCCTCAAGGTTGAAATATTATTCAACCAATGACGCCAGCTTCCAGCTTACAAGAATTGCAATATCTGGTGACATCAGCCCTAATCCAGGACCTAGTTCAGTATGCTCCATTTGCAACAGAACAATTGCCCGAAATCACAGAGCATCAACAGAGCATCAAAGCATCAGAGCATCAAAACATCAACAGCCTGCAGAATAAGTTTGAGGAACTAAAGTTTATTAACGATAAAATCAAGGCGAGTATTATTGTCCTGACTGAAACTATGATTGACTCCTCATACCCGGATAGTCAATTTAGAATGCAAAATTATCGCATGTATCGAAACGACAGAGCCAAGGGAGGAGGCGGCGTGTTAATCTATGTGTCATCGAAAATCCCGGCGAAGAGACTTAAACCATTAACAAACTTTAAGACAATTGAGCCTCTAGTTTTAGACGTTAAGTTAGAAAATTCTAATGTAGTTTTACTCGGCCTCTACAGACCGCCTCGTACGGTGGCCCACAACTGTCACGGCAAAAGAAAAAGACCCACGGTAAAAAGAAAACACTCGCGGCAAAAAGAAAAGATTCGCGGCAAATTAAAAAACCTCACGGCAAAAGAAAAAACCTCACGGCAAAAAGAAAAACCTCACGGCAAAAAGAAAAACCTCACGGAAAAAAGAAAGACTCACGGCAAATTAAAAAACTTCACGGCAAAAAGAAAATGATTCACGGAAAAAAGAAAAAGCTCACGGAAAAAACAAAAAGACTCGCGGAAAAAAGGAAAAGCTCACGGATAAAAGAAAAAGCTCACGGATAAAAGAAAAAGACTCACGGCAAATTAAAAAAGCTCACGGAAAAAAGAAAAAGACTCACGGAAAAAAGAAAAAGCTCACGGAAAAAGGAAAAAGCTCACGGCAAATTAAAAAAGCTCACGGAAAAAAGAAATAATAGCGGTGGATTGGGTCGAGTTTCTGGGGAACATGCAGCCGCCATCTTGAAACCAAAGCACGGGGAATGTTTTTCTTGTGGTGCTGGTATTTCTTTGTTTTTTGATATTTTGAACTAGAAAATTACTTGTGTTAGAAAACCGTGCGGAGCAATAAACGTTGGTGTTCATGTTTGTTTAGGGATAGAATTCTATAGTTTTATACTCTTTGTTCGTTCAGCTTTCTTCTCGTTACAGCCATGATAATCATTGTAAGATTTTAGCATGTTTAAATAAAGCTGATATTCCAGTTTTATGTCTGCGTATGATAATTACTGTGTTTTCAGCTAGTAAATGAAATTATTTTACTGCAGAAGGGTTGTAGTTTTGCAAAAAGTGTTGTTTAGCATTTCAGTACGAGCACCACTGTTACGCTTTACATGTATAAGTCCCACTTTGCTTTGCTTTTTTGAACTCAACTATTTAATCAGGACGACCCTTGGATTCTACTAAATTCTGCCTTCATATGTAATGACAATGGTGTCATAGTATGAAAAGGTGTGCATAAGAAATTGTGGATTGGATTAAGAGCCTGCAGTTGAAAAGTTGGCAAAATATTAATTATAACTACAACAAAATAAGAACTACTGCATCCAGACATGGGTCAGGAAAAATTGTAAAACTCAATAACTTTGCTAAGCATGCATTTGAAGGTTACCGGTAGATAATGACGACTAACAAACTATCAGGGACCAATTTATCAATGTGTATAGGCCTGAAGATCAGTGTTTTATTTTGTATTATAAACAATATATACAGTTCAGCACTGCTGACCCTGTCAAAAATAGAACCAACTTGACAACGATCTCTCGCTAAATATCCCTAGTTAAACAACCATTTCTGCCTGCCCGGGAAAACAGGAGTTCTTGCAGAAGTGTGGGGTTCTAATATGCTAGTCATTTGGAACTCTACAGAGCCATTCAGTATATGCTAATCATTTCCCCTACCGTAAAACACTACCCAGTGTAGCCATTTGCAGCTATACAAATTAGGTTTTGAAATAACTCGAGTGCATCTTGCCAAGTTGCTGGTTTTGATGCCCTTAGACTGTCCTTGACATATTCAAAGTATTCCTAATGGACACTGTTCTCTGTTTCATAGACGCACTGTTGTGAAACTTCATTGACCTCTGTCAAATGTACCTTTAAAAGCAGATCTGTTGCACCTCCATGGTACTTTGGTAGGAAGAACAATTGAAGGCCTCGGAGCATAACCATCCTATGTCGAATTTTGAGTCGTTTTTCGATTTTGCTTGGATTTGTCTGAATTTCTGCATGTGAACTGCAATTCGATGGAAACACATTGTATGGTATTTTTTGACTGATTCATCCAGAATCCAGAAATGCATTTTTTCTTACGTACACCAAGAAACCAACCTTCCATGGGAGTGGTTTGCAAGTTGCATTACATCTTCTTTCAATCGAATTGCAGTTTACATGCAACAATTCGGGCAAATCCAGGCAAAATCGAAAAACAACCCAAAATTTGACATAGGATGGTTATGCTCCGAGGCCTTCAATTAGTCTAGCCCTCCAGGCACAGTGCATGTCATGCCTGGATTTTCTAATGTAATGAGTGTTCCAGTGTTCTTTAACATGATCACATTCCTTCTGCAATACAAAACAGAAGGAGTACCAAAGACACTCTGTGTGGATTTCAGATGATGTATCAATTACACCCTGGGTTTCTACATGCAAACGTCTCCACCACAATGTCCGGTTCTTGCAAAAGAAACTCCACCATCCTTCAATTCTTTGATTTCTTGGGGAGGGTACATACCTGTGAGCATCATCATTTTCTCTGAGATAACACTAAGCCATTCTCAGTATCCAGATCTGTAACCACTTTAATTGGGACACCTCCTAATTCAGCAACAGTGTCTACAAAATACTTTGCTGGATTCTCTGGCAAAATTATTTGAGCTTGCAACTTTAAGCCATAGTATGGCTCGGCTAAAGCCAACGATGCATTCATGTATTGGGAACCCTCATGGCTTTAATTTGTCATATGCATCTAGATGCCATGAATAATTTGGGCCTGGATTGCTGTAAACACTTCTTCTTAGGCAGTGCGCTTTATGGGCTGCAACACCCTCTGGTGTAACTGTTGTATAATAATTATAAAACAGTTACTTCAAGAAATATTCTAGGTACTCTGAGGCCTTCTAGTTGAAGAGTATGCCAACCAGATCGGTACCCTCCAGCTGATCATGGGCCACTATTTTTTCTTCACCTTTCCGACCATCATCTTTCTGGTGCTGTATACCCTGTTTCTGTTTAGAAAGCCCATACTGCTGTACTTTTCTCAACAGGGTACTATAGCTGATATTGTGTGTTTTTTTTCTTATTAAACATATTGACCATTGTTTGCCCAAAAGTTCCTAGGCTTATCAAGGGGGCTCACAATAATACAAATTTAAATCAGGCTCACACAAAAAACAGTTATGATTCTTGGAAAGAAAGAGGTTTATTTCTTGATACTCAAAGCCACTATTGAAATAGTATTTGATAACTGCCTCTTCATCAAATTCCACTTCACTGTCTGTATGTGAGTCATCCTCTCAGATCTGTGGAGATACGTAAAAAAAAGCTCAATGTCCTCAGTCCGGAGCCCCGTCGGAAAATGCTCTTCAAGGTCATGTTTGAACTAGGCAGTCCAAGAGTACGTTCGCATCACGTACTAATAATTAAGCTTAACTAAAGTTTTCATCCTTTCATACGGTGACATCAAACGGGAAACATTGTTTTCCAAGCAAAAATCCACAATGCTTCCCGTACAAAGGCAAATTGGTCCAAAAGATTAGAAGCTAGCTTATTTCAAATGCTCACCTTTTCCACAGTTTGAGCAAACATTGTCCCCTTCTGCAAGATGTTTTCAACAATTGGAGCAAAACATTCCTTGTGCTTCGGTTTCAAGATGGCGGACCGCATATCCTGGCAACTCGATCCAATCCCCCGCTATTTTTCTTTTTGCCGTGAGTCTTTTTCTTTTTGCCGTGAGCTTTTTTAATTTGCCGTGAGCTTTTTTAATTTGCCGTGAGCTTTTTCTTTTTTCCGTGAGCTTTTTCTCTTTTCCGTGAGCTTTTTTAATTTGCCGTGAGTCTTTTTCTTTTATCCGTGAGCTTTTTCTTTTTTCCGTGAGTCATTTTCTTTTTGCCGTGAAGTTTTTTAATTTGCCGTGAGTCTTTTTCTTTTTTTCCGTGAGGTTTTTCTTTTTGCCGTGATGTTTTTTTTTTGCCGTGAGGTTTTTTAATTTGCCGCGAATCTTTTCTTTTTGCCGCGAGTGTTTTCTTTTTACCGTGGGTCTTTTTCTTTTGCCGTGACAGTTGTGGGCCACCGTAGCCTCGACATTTAAATCAGAATTACTTCTCCGTGTTGGAAGATGAATTAAATAAGCTTTTGTCATGGATCACATCTTTAAAACAAACAATTATCATCACAGGCGACATGAACCTGGATAGACTTAAACCAGAGAACAAAAGCGGTAAACTCCTTAGGGATCTAGAAGAAATATATGAACTTGAATGCCTGATCGATCAAGCAACCAGAGTTACAAGAACAACCCAAACCTTACTGGATATCATTCTTACGAACAAGGCGGATTTATTTTCATGCTCTGGAGCAGTCGATCTGGGGCTGAGTGATCACCACATGGTTTACGGCTTTCTCACTGAGAAAGTCAAACGCCACACCGCTAAGATAATCACTTTCAGAAGCACTAAGTCCTTGGACATGGGAAATTTTAAAAAAGACCTGAGAGACTGTGAATGGCTGCTAAATAATCAATTGGCATCCGCAGAAGAGAAATATTCCCACTGGAGTGAAGCTCTAAATAAAGTCATGGATAAACATATGCCGATCAAATCCATGAGAGTTCGCGAAAAAGACGTTCCGTTTATGACCACTGAATGGAAAGCCGCAATTAGGATGAAACGCAGGAGTGCAAAGAAATTCAACAAGAACAAGACTAAGGAGAATTTGGAATCCATGAAAAAATGGCGCAACGAAGCCACACGCCTGAGGAGAACGGCCATTCGAGATTATTGGCGGCAAATATCAAGTGATTCAAAATGTGACTCCAGCAAATTTTATAAGACCTTTATGCCCCTCCTCAACAATAAAAAGCATAAAGCTAAAACAGAAATCACATTAAATATTCAGGGGACTCCGGTGCAAGACCAAACACTGGTAGCTGATGAATTTGCAAACTACTTCGCCACTGTGGGAGACAGGTCTGTTGAAAATCATTCTTCGTTCAACTTTACCTCGGAAGAATGCAGCAGGCACCCAAGTGTTCGTGCTATAAGCAGTAAATGGGAGTCTAATTTGTTTTCCTTCAGAAAGATTTCCATTCAGGAGACTCTTCTAAGCTTAAATAACTTAAATCCTAACAAAGCCGTTGGCTTCGACATGATCCCACCACACGTTTTAAAAATAGCGGCAGAGGAGCTGGCAGGTCCACTTACTGAGATTTTCAATCAATGTATTTCGGAAAAGTATTGGCCGAATTCATGGAAGAAAGGCGAGTGGATCCCAGTGTTCAAAAAAGAGGACCCGCTGGAGAAGAGTAATTATAGACCTATTACTATTTTGACAGCGGTCGACAAATTATTTGAACAGCTTTTGAGTAAACAAATGTCAGCATTCTTTGAACCGATTTTTGATCCCTTTATGTCGGCCTACCGTAAGCTGTATAGCTGTGAGTCAACATTGGTTCGTCTAGTTGAAGACTGGAAACAAGCCATTGACACAGGGAAAACCGTAGGCATTTTATCGACAGATATGAGTAAGGCCTTCGACACTATGCATCCAACTCTACTGTTGGCTAAACTAAAGGCATACGGCTTCTCTAACGAATCGATAACATTAATGCGTTCCTTTTTCATGGACCGCAAAGGAAGAGCTAAATTAGGAACTGTGGTCAGCGACTGGAAACCAATCGATATGGGCTGTCCACAGGGTTCCAACCTGGGACCGCTACTATGGAACATCTATCAAAATGATCTTGTCTACCTGGACCGTTCATCTGGTCTCTCAATGTATGCTGACGACCACCAACTCTATTATGCTCATAGTAACATCAATGTCCTTATGGAGAGGATCAAGCATGAAGGTGAACGAATGTCTGCGTGGTACAAAGATAACCATTTGGTTGGCAACTTGAACAAATATCAAGCTATGATCATTGGAAGTAAACAAAAGCCATCGCAGCTGACGTTAGACATAAACGGCCATCTCATTAACATCACTGAGGAACTTAAATTATTAGGTGTCACTATAGATAAGGATCTGCATTTCTCAGAACATATTTCAGCTATCTGTAAAAAAACAAGTAGGCTGATTGGCGTTTTAATGAGGCTTAGGAAACTGATCCCTACCGAAGCCAAACTTCAGATTTATAAGACAGCGATTTTACCCCATCTTACATATTGCAGTCTAGTCTGGCATTTTTGTAAGGCTTCGGATAGAAAGAAACTGGAACGCGTTAACGAAAGAGGTCTCAGGGCGGTTTTCTGTAACTGGAATTTGTCATACAACAACTTGTTAAAACGTGCTAACCTTACTACCTTATATAATAAGCGTCTTCAAGACATAGCGATATTTATGTTCAAGGTCAAACATAAGTTACTTCCTAAGAACATTCTGGAACTATTCAGCGGAACGCCATCTAATCACTTCCTGAGAAATTCTGATTTCTATATCCCACGATTCAACAGTGTCAGGTTTGGGAAACATTCATTGAAGTTCTTTGGACCACGACTTTGGTCCAAACTTAGCCCAGGAGATAGAGAGAGACAGACGTTAACGGCCTTCATGGCCAATATTAGAAAAAGAGATCTCGCAAGTTTGGTGGAGAACGACCTTTGTAATGGCAACTGCCCCACGTGCAGTTGCTAGATGTAAATTATATAGACAAAAATTATAGATTGTAATTGAGTAAATTTTTATTATTAGATATGTTCATTATTATTGTATATAGTCATTGTAGCCTAAGGATTTTAATATTGTAAATTCTAAAGACTATTGTACGTTTTAAGTAGAATAGTGTCCCCGATTAGTAAGCCTATTATAGGCTAGCTAGAAGATTTGACACTTAAATAAAGTTATTATTATTATTATTATTATTATGGAAATGCGCAAAACTGGGTTTTATATTTTGTAACAAAAAATACCACAGAAAGACATAATTAAGGGAGGCAAACATTTTTACTATAGGACCGTCATGTGGAACATGTACTTGTCTGTACATGCGTACTTTCTATCCATTAAACCTAACAACCACCGAAATTTTATTTGTTTTTTCGTGTGTATGGGATTGGATGAGGGTGACAACAAATGTTGCGTTATTTACAGCATAGAGGGCAAAATCACTGAATACTGATTGGTTGAGGCGGCATATTTTCTTAATTTTGCTTCTAATGAGGGCAAAATCACTCCCGATTGGTCGAGCGCCAGAAATTCTCAGTCTTGTAATAAAGATTGTTGTTGTTGTTGTCTTGATTGGCTAAACACACAGTTCCTAATTGCCTTCGACGTTAGGAGAACGCATCCTAATCTTGAGCTCCCTGTGATACTAAGTGGCGAGATTTTTCGTCGTTCGTGTACCATGCGCCATCTTCAATAACGTCATAAACGTCATATCGTGAGTTCAGCCTCGCTCTGTTCGTTTACGCGTGGTCTCGTGAAGTTCGACGGTTGAATCAACAGGCAAAGTTAACTAATTTTGGTCGACCTAACCTGTTAAGTACGGCGTTTGACACGGGCTTTGCAGACCGAAAAATATTAAACAAAAACTGATTTTCATTAAGCAATATACCACAAGTTTCTATGGTTTATAGGCTGATAAACCACACGGGATGTTGGAAGAACACTTGAAGAATTCGTGTGAATCAAGAAGTGCAGGCGAGTGATTTACGAATTCTTCGAGTGTTCTTCCAACATCCCAAGGGGTTTATCAGCCTACAAACCATGGAAACTTGTGGTATATTACTTTTATATAATAATTTAGAAGACGCGCGAAATTTCCATGAGTTTACTGGTACAATAAAGCACAGCTGATTGACCAATCAGAGCGCGCGAATTGACTTTGGTTATTGTATAAAGTGAAATAAACTACGGTAAGCAACCAGCGCGTGACGAATTTACATTATAATAATCAAGAGCTTTCCGTAAAATGTCTGTGTTGTACAACAGAGAGCAAAATCAACCAATGTAGCGTCATTTAGTACATAATTACTCGGGCTGCCCGCGTCTCGCGCGGCGCCCGGGTCTAAGATTACCGCCGGTTCTTCTTTTTCGTCGTCGAGTATCATCCACAAAGCTCACTTCCGGCGTTTCTGCGCAAGCGCTAACTATTTTTAACAGAGTGATGCCTGTTGTCACGTATCGGAAAATGTCGATTCACCTTGTGTCTTTTGAAGTCTGAACAAACAGTATGTTAAGAGAAGTGTCTATGCGAATGTTTGCAAGTTCAACGGCGAGAAGAAAGCTTTTAACATGAGTAAACTTAACTCCAGATGGACTGCCGTGTTTCCTCGTGTCTGCTTCAGTAGACTGCGAGTAGTCTCTAATTTTGGCGATGGATTGTGGGGCGGGCGAAATACACGTGCGCGCGCGAAGTTGCGAGGAGACGCGACGCGAGGGGAGCGCCAAAAATTAGAGACTACAGACAAAGGGAGTTTGACCTTTCACGGCCGAGTGATTCGGAAGTGTAAATCTCATATCAACAGCAAGAATGATGCCTGTTGTCACGTATCGGAAAACGTCGATTCACCTTGTGTCTTTGAAGTCTGAACAACTAATATGTTAAGAGAAGTGTCTATACGAATATTTGCAAGTTCAACAGCGAGAAGAAAGCTTTTAACATGACCAAAATTTAACTCCAGATGGATTGCCGTGTTCCCCGTATTTGATGAATAACTCAAGTACGGGATATCACACACCCCTGAGACTTTGACAGGTAGTTTATTTACTATTTTCCCACAATATCTCAATTTCTGGACTTTAATTTTTGAATGATAAGCGATTAGTTTTTACAAATGTACTAGCGTCACTTGAAACTGTCCAGAAACGTTCCTTTCTTGTGTTTCAAATGACCCTGGATTGACGTATTTGTAAACAGTTTCACTCTGCTAATTAATTTTCTACTCACATTTCACCGACACTCCATTAACGTTTATGCGAAAAAATCCTACATCGTTCGATAAGCGTTTCCTTTCTCAAACAATTATCCATCGAAGCGAAAGCAAATGTGCTTAGTTTTTTTTTTTGAATCAATACACTATTTTTATCACCTTGCAAAACGATAAACCTCTGTGGCCTAAAGGTCATTGTTCCTGCCTGTGACGCAGCTAACCCGTATTCGATGTCTTTTAGTGGTATATATCACGGGCTTTATTTTTTCTGTTTCTCTTTTTCTTGTTCTTTTAGAAATATTTTTTACAAGTGTTATAATTATTGTTCTCAATGGTTGAGCTGTATTTTAGAGGAATATATGTTGATAGGGGTCTAAAGAAATAGACTCCAACACAAGCTAAACACAATGCGTCCGATGTAAGAAAGACAGACTTCCCTCTATTCTTTTGTTTAGCGCCAAGTTAGGGATACAATACTGTTTTTTGCAAGCCCGAGTTTAGGCTAATTGTAGCCTCTCGTTTCCCTTGCTTTTGAAAGTAAAAATAAGGTGCCGTAGTAGAACATACCGGTAAGTGATTTTGTCACAAAAAATACTAAACTCATCTTATATCGAACACGCTGGCTGAATCCGAAAATTTTAATATTTGCTACAAATAAGAACCTAATCCTTGTTTACACTTTTATGTCGTTTTCTCATCGCAAGATCGGAAATATTACCGGCTGGGCGAAATACAGCTTAATACCAGCCGACAAGGAAGAACACAACCGATCACACCGCCGACCGCCGACCGGTTAGCTCAGTGCATGGTAGAGCACCGGACTAGCGTGCGGAAGGTCGCGGGTTCAAACCCCGCCCGGACCAACACTCGGGGTCTTTAAATAATTGAGGAGAAAGTGTTGCCTTTGTAATGCCATCTGCAAATGGTTAAACTATCTAGTCTCTAGTCTTCTCGGATAAGGACGATAAACCGTAGGCCCCGTCTCACAACTCTTCATAATCTATCTCTAATCTGATGGTTAAATGCTCGGAGATATTAGCTGCACAAGCTACTCTAAAATCCGAGGTTAAGTAAAGTAATGTATGTATCACAACCCTGTCAACCCATACAAACCTATAGTCGATTTAATTATTCACATCAGACTACCGCGATTACAACTAGTTGTATAGATAAGGCAAATGCACAGGACAAAAATGAAGTGTATTGTTTAGTTACTGTCGAAGTTATGAATCTCTGGATATTAAAATGGTTATAAATAAGCCAATGATGTACTGGGAATCTTTTCTACATATGATGGCCACAAAAGTAAAGAACTAAACTTGGGCTTGTCATTAAAATCGATAAAAACGTCTCTGAACCGCTGGCAATGGAGGAACTTGACACTAATTGGCCAATCCAACTCGGTAAGACATTTGCCATGCCCAAGTTAAAGTTTCGAGATTGTCTTATCCCTTTTGGATAGTGATACACTTAAGAACATAAACTCAGTAATATAATATTTAACTTTGCGTGGAAAGGTACTTTATTTAGGGAATTAACGCTCGTGTTAATTAAAGTATTCGAAATTAACGCGACTTAAATTTACGCGAATTGAAGGAAAAATTACTTTCCAATAAAGGAATATTAACGCGAAAGAGGTGCTAAAATTTCAAAATAAGGGAAATTAACGCGACTTACACAAAGAAACGGCATATGTCGAGACATCAACAACAAATTTATTTTAAGACCAAGTGTAAAAATCTGCAATAAAACCAATGCTTGTGGAGTTGAGTTAGGTTGGATAATATTCCCGAGAGCCATGCACGACGTCACTCTAGTAATCTTTGTCCTCGAATATCTGTGTAATCTCCTTCATACTATGGAGTCCAGTGTCTGCTCTCAGTGTGTCCACATAGGTCAGGCGAGGTCGTCCACACCCTGCCCAACCGTGTAGGGGTTCCCAAAGAAGGACTGAGTGCAGCGTTAGCTCAGGGTTTTGCGGAATTTTCCTCAGCGTTGGAAAATCGCCGCGCTCGCTGGTTCAACACTCAGGACTGTATTCTTTCTGGTACTTTATTCGCAATCCACGATACACATTCCTTCAATCTGGTAACATTCCGTTCACGATCTCTTCACAATCTCAATCAATCAATCTAACTTACACGTACAGCCGTTCTCTATTTATCTACTTTACTGATAAAAGAGGAAGTTTACACCCTTTTACGTACATCCTGAATTTCCCAGTTACTTAATTTTGTACATTACAAGTCTATTGTTTATTTAGTTACATTTCCGAGTCGTGCATGACTTGCACTTTAACGAAAACTAATCCAATTACATAAGTGTCACACCCTGTATTTTAGACACGAAATGTTTACGTCACAGGATGTTCCCACCCAATTCTACCCAATTTAACGTTTGTTTTAATGTTACAATTAATCTTTATTTACCTACATTCGTTACTTGATTATGTAAGACAATGTTCCATAACACAGGGTGACGTTGAGCATGTCGTGCGACCCTCATCCTCCTCTGTGCCACTTTAGAGCTGACTTTCGGTAGATTCCCATGGAGCTCTGCATTGATGATCCTCATCGTATACTGGTTGACATTCAGCCATGCCATCCTCAGCAACCTCGTGTAGCAGCCGTCCGCCGACTTAGTGAGGCGTTAAGTCAGGGTCCAGGTTTCAGACCCATACAGAAGTACTGACTCCACTGTAGCGGTAAAGAGACGGATTTTGAGGTCCTTCCGCAAGTCTGATTTCCATACTGACTTCAGACAGTGACAAGCTGTCCACGTCTTCCTTGCACCAATATCCTCCTCAGTGTTTCTGATCTTAGCTCCAAGATACAGAAAGTCATCCACCAACTCAATTGGCTGCCCACGGCTTCTGGATGTTCTCCACAAGGTACGAAAATTGAGTAGGATCAGCAGAGGGAGTAAAGACATCCGGAGGCAGAGAGTTCCCCTGTACTACAGTTCTAGGATAAAAGGACAGCCAGTGGGAGGTAGTAGAAGTGGAAATCGGGATGAAGGAGTAATCATGGACATGTCTACTTCTGCGGGTTGGTGAGCGCAAATTGTCGCCTGGGTTTACTGCAACTACTTTAACTTCAACTTTAACTTTATATTAAATTTGATATACAGTTATGAAATGTGTTGATGTTATTAAAAATTACTTGCTAAACAGTTAGGAACCTAAGCATACCAAATAAATAAAGGAGAAGTTTTGACATTTGTGTTAAAATAGAAAACTTGTCCACAACAATGAGAATTCGACTATGTTGCCAGTCTATTGTCTCAGGAAAAAATGTAATAAAATGGTTGACATTGTAAAATAGCTTGCGTGTCATTATTTTGTTTATTTAAATATCATTTAATCGAATGCAACCCTGCTTGAAGATAACAAACGGTTCCTATAATCTATTGATCAAAAAAGGTCTTCATCAATTTAGGTTTTTTCGCTGTTTTAGTGGTGACTCTACCAATGCCCGATGAACACTTTATCACCAATCCACGATTAATGATTAACACTCGGCTATTTGCTACAATACTTGAGCGGCTCGTGTTATTCCCAATCAAAACAGCTTTATGATTAAAAATGATTTTGTCAAAGCTTCTAGCGGTGAATTTTCAAAAACACAGCAAATAAATTACAGGACAGTCTTACCTGGATTCGACTTGCTACAAATGGCCGACGACTGTGATGAGTACATTTCAACGAAAAACCGCTTGTCAGATATACTTTCCAAAGAACCTCCTTTGAAGTGTCCGTCCTCTGGGGGAGGGGGGATTTATATCACATCTGTTTTTTTTTCTTCTTGTTTCTTTATTTATTAATTTAGTTATTTCTTTGTTTGTTTATTTATTTATTTAAATTTTTATCAATTTTTTTATTATTATTTTTTTTACTTTATCAACCACCGGTAGGCCATGGCCTACCCCATGGCCTACCCCATGGCCTACCCCATGGCCTACCCCATGGCCTAGGCCATGGCCTACCGCATGGCCTACCCCATGGCCTAGGCCATGGCCTACCCCAGGTTTTGTCCCTACCCGTTACCTCTCCTATATTATTAGATTATGTTGTAAATTTAGTTCAACTATTATTTGGTTATAAAGCTGGTGTTGTTGTTCATTCACAGGCAACCCTCGCAAAAGAAATTCTACACGAAAGTTGTGTTCAGACATTAATCAAGTCTTCGTCTCATCGTCTCAGTGCTCCTTAAAACGCTACTGAATTTTTGAAATCCTCTGTTAAAAACTTATGTTTTATAATAGATTACAAAGTTTTGATATCTGCAGACCCAAAAAACATTCTAAAATAATTTACTGTGTCTTAGTTTGTGGTTGGCTGGTTGGTTGGTAGGTAAGTAGGTAGGTAGGGAGGGAGGGAGGGAGGGAGGTAGATATATACTTTGGTCACTGACACTGATGCATTCCAATGGCATTCCAATGGAGACTCAGTGAAGTCAAGTAACCCGACAGATGCAAGCGACGGGCGATTATTTCAGGTTTACTGTGTGATCGCTTCTGTCAGGTTTTCTGGGAATATAATCAGCCGTCGAGAGAATATAATACCAAATTTAAAAAAAGTTGACGACTCAGACCTTAGTGAGTCACTTAAGATATATTCTAATTAATATCTCATTAAAGGTTGAATGACAAAACTAACGCGATGTTAACTGATGACGACATCAACTTTGAATGGCAGGTGCCTTTCATGTTTGTGCCTATGTCTAAACCCTTATTACATTTGTGACCAAACGTTATTACACTTGTGACTTTATTACATTTGTGACCAAACCTTATTACACTTGTGACTTTATTACATTTGTGACCAAACGTTATTACACTTGTGACTTTATTACATTTGTGACCAGTTATTACACTTGTGCCTTCTACAGCTCTCTCTTTTCTTCTCAAGTTGAGCTCCTTCAACATCTCTGTCACGCTTGCTAACTGCTGGTATCTCCCTAGTGCCCATCTGGCGGACCGTCGCTGTGCCATTTCTAGGTTGTAGGAACCATTGTTTTGCCACGCCTTTACGAGGGTCCCAAACAGTACTACAGTATTCCAACTGAGGTCGTAGTATTGATGCGTATGCCTTGGCTTTTAGAGTAGGTGAATTTACGCTCAGGTTACGCTTAAGAAATTAGTTTATATGCTTCGCCAGAGACCTGGCAGGGACACTACAACAGCTTGCGCCAGTTATTGTAGGCCAGTAACTGCAAATCCCTCCCCCATAACCACATTCTAGGTAGACCACCACACCGGGGACTACGCCCCCACTCTTTTCGAACAGTGCATGGATTCTTTAACGTCCCACAAATCCTAGTGTCCTAGCTGTTACTTTCAGCGGTCACTTTGCTAATATGGGTGTTCCATTTCAGGTTGTGTGATAGAATTACACCAATTTACTTGGTGTTTTGGTCTGTTTTAAGAGGCATCCCATGTAAAGTATAGTTAAACAGGAATGGGCATCTCTTTCGGCACACCCGGAGGATTTCACATTTTTCAGGATTAAAACTCATCATCTAGTCTTGTTCCCATACCTCGAGGTTATTCAAATCGGACTGCAGTAGGGGAGACAGCTATCTTGCGAGTTGATTGTCAAGTACAAGACAGTATCATCTGCTGACAGGTGAGTTTGGACTCAGCATACCTCGGGAGGTCGTTAATTCTGAGTTAATGTACATGAGGGAAAGAGCAGGCCCGATAGAAGAGCCTTGGGGGACCCCTGGCTCTGAAGTTCGACGGTTAGGGGCACCCAACGAGCCTAATCAACCAAAAGCTGTAGAAAGGCATTTTTAAGTACCTTATGGTGTTTGAAGTCTGTTTAAAGCGATGTTTTCATAAGCTAGAAGAAGTTCATCTGTTCGGATTTCCTAGCTGAAATTTTAATTACCCGAAAATAATAGGGAACAAAATCTTCCTTTGAGAAAATGCAAGCTGTTCTAGGGAACTATTTTCTTTCCGAAAATGCTAGCTGACGTTTTTGACTGCCAAAAACAGCAATAACAACCCTTCATTAAACCTCAGGGGCTATGATTTTCCCATTGCGAATCTTTTAGGCCACGTTTTAGTTACGAAAATCCGAGTGCACTCTTTAATCGACACCGAAAGCGCAAGGCAAATTACCCTCCACCGAACAGATATCTACCGAAACTTGTTGCTGGGTGCCCCAAGACGAGCAGATGCGAGGATTTTTACTACAACCGACTGTTGTCGATTGCTGAGGAAGCTTTTAATAGACCCAGGGGAATTTGACATTTTCATAGAAACCAGAGTCAAATTCCCCACCCCCAGGCACCTTCCACCGCGGTCAAACGTCTGAGCATGCGCGGAAAACAGCTAGGAATGGATTATTGTTCGATTCGCTTCCATTGAGAGAATGTACATGTTCTTGCGAGCTGGAACGAAGGAATTTCCGTTTTATTTCGATGAAAAGGAGGAAGAAGACTGACATGTAATGTGGGATGTAAGTATAAGTGTACTTTCATTTGTCAAAAATAATGAAAATCTCCCAATTTGTTTGGTTGCTCACCCGACTATTCTAGCATAAATCGTACTTCAGTTGCTCGTGACCTTAAATTTATTCATCTTTTCTCTTTTTTTCAAAACATAAAAGTCATCTCATTGAAGGTCTAAATTTGGAATAAGAAATAAAAATTAAACTCACTTATCACTGTCATCACAATATCATTATTTTACCCAGCAATTAAGCTTAAGTTTTCAAATTACAGTGGTGGCAAATTGAACAAATGTCAGCGTGCACATGTTGTAGTTAGGGCTTATCAGTTGTTTTACTGCCACTAGAAAATTCTCTGTATTTTCTACTTTTGTACTGGCAATAAGTGCTCCGTGGTTTCCGTGCAAGTGACTGTCTAACATAACAATATTTGCACCGTGTGCTACAAAACAGATTGTCATCTCGTTAATAATGACCATAGCTGATAGTTCAGGTTCCCGAGTTAACCGTTGAATGTAAAATGCTGCTGAGGATTGGGGAATATCTTGATTTCCATTTGTGAATGTTAAGTCAAAAGAATCTTCGGTTTGAATTTGACCCAAGCTTTGTCTTAAGTGCTGTGCAGCAGCATCAACAGAAAAATTAATGGCACGATTGCCCGTCAAAGTGTCATGCATTGCATTCCCCCTCATGAAACAGGACATCATAACAGCAGCCCACACAGGGGAAATTTGCACTGGGGATGGTACATGCCCTAAGTTCATGTGATATGCCTTTGCTAGGTACAATGCAATAAAGGTGCAGGCATTTGACCCTGTTCTTCCATTAAGTGTAGCCTGGGACACGGAGTGTGGAAAGAATAGAAATTTTCCACCTGCAATGCTTGCTGATGTTATATTAATTGTTTGATTTGCTTTTTGTGTTTGGTGGCATGGTGGATGTTGTTGTTGACTTTGCTGCTGTTGTTCAGATGATCTTGAGGTTGAAGGCTGTGGGACATTGACATTTGCCAGAACATTGTCCACAAACTTTTCCCATTCATCTGAGTCGTAGAATGTCGGTTGTTTGGAATTGTTTGGTGCTATGTCTTGGTCAGGTTGTTCTTCAGAGGCTAAATTGGAAGAATCTGTAGTGTTGTTTATTGAGGAAGATTTTGTTGGAGTAAGTAAGCTTTCATTGAAGGCATCAGCAAGGGTGGTAATTTTCTTCAACAGAGGCTTTGTACAAATTGGACAGTTAGAGTTATTTAGGAGGAAGCACTCCTGGTGAAAAGTGTGACAGCAAGCTAGTCTTAGTACTTGATCATTGTCTTGAGCTAATGCACAGTTGCTGTAGTCACATAAAATGTCTGGATTTGGATATTGATAGTTACTGTCCAGATGTTTGTAACACAGAGGCAGAGACTTTGTATCAACAGTTTGATCAAGTGTATATAAATGGAACTTTGGTTGTCTTTGTCTTTGACCCTGACTGGTTAGGTTTTCTGTAACCTGTGTAACAAAAATGTTTGCAGTAAATTATATGTATATAACAATTGTATGCCTATTTTGAAGAGCAGAAGATAGAGTCAAAGTTGAAGTTGAGACAGTGACTGGTCATACTGTAATCTCCATTATTGAAATCAGCTGGGAAATTATATGACAAAGCCAGTAACCATCAGAGCTTTAATTAAATTAGACAGTGGGAGTAATTTGAAAACATTATCTACTACTATTACAATATGTTTTTCTTGTTCTTGTTTTCAGAGCCAAATGGAATGTTAATTCTCTTATTCATTCCATTTAATTGTGATGTTACCCAAGCTGCTTCTTCAATCAGTATTAATTTATTCATTGTTAGGATCTTTCTGCTTGACAATTCTGACTTCAATGTACATGTAATGTATTGATGAGTAGAAGTCGATTAAACAACTCACGACTCAAAATTGCACTGTTTATACCTATTAAATGCAAACTAGAAGTCAGAGTATTTTTACTTACAGGTGCATTAAACCTACCTTCTTAGACTTTCCAATATTTTCAGCAACTTTCTGAAATATATTCAGCAGTACCTCAGCAACTTTGCCTGTATAATTTTAGAAGCCTACAATGAATTCCTCAATTCAAGACAAAACGTAACACATGTCTATAGCCACAGGCCTTTTTGGGCAATTTAACTACATGTACATGATTAGGGTTTGTAGCATAATAATAAAATAATATCAATTCGTATAGCACAGACTAGCATGATGGGTTGATCTCATGCCCTTTACACGAACATATTCTACAATTCTAAAAATTAAGAAGTAAAAAATTAAAAGAAAAAGGATTACAATACCATGATCTAATCAGATAAAAGCTAATCTTAAATACTGTTTGTTAAGCAGTCTCTTAAAAGTGTCTGCATTTTTCACATTCCTTATCTCAACTGGCAAAGCATTCCACAATAATTGAAGGCCTCGGAGTATAACCATCCTATGTCGAATTTTGAGTCGTTTTTCGATTTTGCTTGGATTTGTCTGAATTTCTGCATGTGAACTGCAATTCGATGGAAACACATTGTATGGTATTTTTTTGACTGATTCATCCAGAATCCAGAAATGCATTTTTTCTTACGTACACCAAGAAACCAACCTTCCATGGGAGTGGTTTGCAAGTTGCATTACATCTTCTTTCAATCGAATTGCAGTTTACATGCAACAATTCGGGCAAATCCAGGCAAAATCGAAAAACAACCCAAAATTTGACATAGGATGGTTATGCACCGAGGCCTTCAATTATTTAGGTGCAGCCATTCCGAATGCACAATCACCCAAAGTAATGCATGTTTTAATGCATGGGGCACTTCATGTAAGTGCATTAAGTATACAGTCAGGTATTTCAAAAAGACATTTTAGAATGTTAAAAACATGAATGAAATGGTTAAGTGATTTGTTAAAATTATAATATATGAATATTTTTGAAAAGTTGCAATTACGTAACAGAATTGACCTTGCAACTACAAACCACATGGTGATATAAAACATTACCTGCAACAAGTTTCATGTTTTTTTCAGATTGCCCTCTAGTTCATGGCCTGACAAAAGAAGAATGAAATTCCATTGCAGTGTCTGATGCAGCCAGAGAAATTGCTGTGTCATGTATCTCACCAGCACTGTAATGTGTTGAGATGTGATTGCGTAACAGTGAATGCCAGATTTCTACCTTCTTTTCTGTTATTATGGAGAGCCAGTTTTTCTTAAAGTTGTAGTAAGTAGGAAAGTTGGTCTTTTGGTGATACAGGTCACTTAACATGGATAGGGTTGATCTGTCATAGTGATGGGTTCCCAGATAATGAAAATAATTGCAAGGCGAATCATGACATTTGTGTACATTTCCAGATTACCAGAGCAAAAGATACTATCATATTGAAAAAATACAAGTGGTAAAATTTCTTCAAGTAAATTTAGTAGAGACAAGAACTCAAGATCTTTGCAGAACTTAAACTTTGCCAGTACTTTATGTCTAATTAGCAACCATCCACACAAGGTTCCTGTAACTATGAGGCTTGTCCGAAATGGTTTTGGCTTCAGTGGGAAGTCATTACCAAAAACTTCCTTATAAAGTTTTGAAAAAAACTGTGTGGTGGCTTTGAATGACATCTTCGTTTATATTCAAGCAGACATGAAAAGGTCCTTGTTCTGGAATAAGGGACAAATAAGGCTGGTTTTGGGAACTGGTTTCTGGTAGCTGAGCAATGATTTTTTTGGTGTAGTACCAGGTTGGCCAATCTCCAGGAAAGGGAATAATAAATGTTTTGCAAAACTCATGAAGGTGAAGAGCAGAAAGGAATGTGTGGTCTAGTGCAGCTTTGTAATGTTCCATGTGTTTCAGGGATGCCTCAAATTCATCTAATAACATGCAAGTGCTCAGGGTAAGAAGTTCTTCCTGTTCCATGCCATTGTATACTCTAGAAATTAGATAGAAAATGGCATTATTAAACACTGCTTGCATCACTTATTTATTATTAATTGTTTATCTATTACCTGTTGCAGTGTTTGAACGTGATGTACATGTACCCCATTTTAAGTAGGCTGGTTAGGACAACTTACTGTTGTTTGTACAAAGAACTTTCCCAATTACATTCCCTACAGCAAAATATTTGTAGTATATGTTGAAAGAAACCAGAAACCCTTTAGTACTATTATCAAAGGGTTTTGCTTAAAATTTTCATGAAATTTTTGAGTCTTCTACACAGACAGCTACAAAGCTAAAGATGGACACTCGCAGCAGTGAGAAAGTACATGTAACTCATAGTACACCTGAATTGCTTTATCTGCCTTTGTATGTCTTGTGCCTTCAGCTGTTGACAATGCTCAGGAAGAGAACTTAGGAATGATTTGTGGTGGCTCTTAAGACCTGTAGTAAACACTTCTTGGAGGTAATGTTTCACAATACCACCTCTGCAATCAGTCTCTCTCCCTCTGTAGGTGATTTTAGTAACACTGTGGACACTTGTTGCATTGGATTTTTTAATGGCTGGTATATCCAGGTGAACATCAAGGAGTGCAGAAGCCATGTGAGTTGCTTTGGACAACTTCAGGTTGTCTGGCATCCTGACTGTGTGAATGTTGTGAAAATCGTCAAGTAGGAACACCATAGATATACCCTCCTAACAAAAGGAACTGAATAGTCAGTTGATAATTTAAACTTATAATTATTATTATGTAGGTAACAGTCAAACTTTGCTAATAAATTGTCTGTAGTTCAAAATTTGGTACTGATAATTTCCTAACTGTCATTGATGTCTTCCGTTTCTACTACAGAGGGTTTGACTGTATTCAAGAAAAATAAAACTGTTTCTCTCTGTTACATGTATTTTATTCTATGGAAATAGAATTGTGTTGGGAAAATAACTAGGTGTTTATACCTTAACTGCATGTTTTATTTTTTGCTGTAACAAGCTGGGATACTGCTGTCGTAAGTTGATATTGTGCCTATCAATGGATCTTGGCGCAACTGAAAAGCCAAAGATAGGGCCACTGTTTAAGCCAGCTCTTGAGAGGCCATGCTGGTGCATGTACAGACCCAGGTCTTTCTGTAAGGGACATGACTTTTGCGATCTAGGCAAAGACAAACAATGTTTGATATTTCAGTGAACTCATTAAAGGTTAACATTGCTTTCTGTCTCAATCCTAAATACCTAAAATACGTAATAATGTGAAGAAGGGCAACTGTTCTTTGCTCTTGGAGGTTTTTCCTGTCTTTTGAAAGCCTTGAGTCATCTCGTAGTATTGAGCTCAGAAGAATGTCAAACAGGCCAGGGGCATGAATCTCTGAGAACTTTCTCATGTCAGCTTTGTTGTATAAAGGTTGTCCATTATTTTCATAGTGGCTGCTGAGTGCCTTCTGAAATTTCTCTACCAGGTTTTTGAATGCAGACTCTAAAATAAAATAATAAAAAAAAAATAAAAAAAATAAAAAAAAATATATATATATATATATATATATATATATATATATATATATATATATATATATATATATATATATATATATATATATATATAATAGGTCAATTAATGTTTGAAGAATGGTTTTCGTGAGCGCTCAACTTTTCAGATTCGTCGCTATTACCTGATGAGTGTAGTCAGTATTGGCTATACGAAACAGAGCTGTTGCAATAAAGCGATTATGAATCACTTCTGAAGTCTGGAAATCTTTACACAAGAATGAATGAATATATATATATATATATATATATATATATATATATATATATATATATATATATGAAAATATGTGTGTTAATTATAAACATATTCACCATTAAGAATATTCCTTTTACCGTGTGTAATATATAATTATCTTAAGTAAGGAAAAGGAAAAAGTGGGCATAATAAGTTTGCAGATAAAGGGAAATAAAAGAAAGTGTCCAGTTGCTGAATGTCCAAGTTCAGACAGTATTCATGGAAATTTCCACTATGCTTTACCTTTTTGTAATCGCAACACTTGACGAGTGTCTTTGTCTTCCTCTGGAGCCGGTCGGTCAATTACATTTTCCTAGCAAATAAATTTAATTTTTGTATATTTATTCATCTGTTGATTGGTTATTAATTGTGAAGAGAGGAAAGTGCAGTGAAAGTCCTGTGAACACTTAGTTAAATTGTTTACCTTATTTTCTGATGCCATTCTCTTCCGTTTCCTTGGAGTGAAGTTGGGGTGTGAAGCGAATTTTTTATCTGCCAGGCTTCTACACTTGTTGCACCAGTTCGTTCCAGGTTTGTACTTATCAACGCTGCTCCTACCCACCTCGTCAAATACCGAGTACAATCTCTCGGGGATGGGAGTTCGTGACAGTTCGGGCAGGAGCAGCGTTTGTCCTCTGCGAGTATCGCGTTTCTGTGCCTGAGGCAAATCCAGGAGCCTTCGGCTACCCCGCCTGCTCTCGCTAATACTTTATTGACCTTCCGGAGCTGTCCTGAACTGCATTTGTCCTTTGCTGTTCTCGTTTTCCCTTCCTTGACACAGCGGCTTCCGGTAGTCACGCTTTGTAACAACGATAGTAAACAGATGGCGCCGACGACCATTCGCATGTCGGCTCCTAAAACACGAAGAACTTTTTTAGTAAACTTCGAAAAAATTCAGTAAACTAGAATGATGATGAAACCTTATCCAACTGTCAACTGTGAGAAGAAGAACCTTAGCTTTGAAGTATTTCGTTTAGCTTTAACAAATTTCCCTCGATCGTTGAAAATTTTTTTGCGTGACACCGGTTGTTGCATTGGTTTCAATTAAATTTTTGCGCGGGAAATTTCTGCGGCCGGCGACCGGAAACGAGTGCATTGCGCATGCGCTACCGTTTGACCGCGGTTAACAGGCACCTACGGAATGTCAATTTACTCCCCACTCCCCCTGGGTAACTTTTTCTTTCAGAGTCCAGTTTCTCTCGGTCTTCCAAGATGGCGACCACGTCAAAATCCCGACCCTGGGGAAACCCGTAAATGTCAAAATCCCTACCCAGGGGAAGGCCCTCTCAGTCAATTACCCATGTGTAGCAAAGCGAAGTAACTGGGTAGTACAGGATTTACCTGTCCGATATATTAATGCGGGAATGGCCGCCATATTTAGAGCAGAATGACCGAACCCGAAAGCATATGTTTCACGGACGTTGCCCGCACAAGTTGCACGAAACATTGTGCAAAGCGTAACACACCCTGCAACGGCCAAAATCGTTGCGAGACAAGACACGAACCGTTGCAGAAAGTAGAACTCGATTCTACTCTCTGCAACGGTTCGTGCAACTTGTCTCGCAACGGTTTGGCCATTGCAGGGTATGTTACACTTTGTACAATGTTTCGCGCAACTTGTCTCGCAGTGGCGTTGCGACACAAGTTGCACGAAACATTGGACAGTGTAAAAGCGCCTTAAGCAAGCGCAGTTCAGGCGGAAGTGTGATATTTTCGGACTTCAATCAATCTCGTACCCAGAGTCCTTGAGCTCTTTGGTCAGCGGTAATAATGGAATTAAGTAATTTTTTTTATTGGTCGCCTGTATAACAATAGTTAACCAAACCGGAAACCCAGGAAGCGACTTCCTCGTTTTAGAGGGCGATTTGAAATATCAAACTCGGATTTTTTTAAATTTGTGTGACCGTTATTTTTCTATTGTCCCCGTTTTGGCTTAACCGCTGAATACCCTGTCACTCCAAAAGCACATCTAGAATGTGTGGCTACGCGGCCACGCGGCTTTATGAAGCTCCCTAACACATGAATATTAGTCGTTCTTGAACCAATCAGCCGAAACAAGCTCGCTGACACATGAATATACCTCGTTCTAAAATCCGAAAACAAGGGTTTGACACACAACTACTGTCTCTTTATCCTAGATCAAAAGACCGCAGCAAAAGCAACCAATAGCCATGGTGATTTGGGTAGCGTTCCTTTTAACTAATCTAAACCCGGATTTTGCGATCGAAAATTAGATTTCCCGTTCCATTCATGGCGAAACTAATCTTAGTTTGCAATCTAAACAATCCACCTCCAAACGTGGATCGTTTGGATTAGTAACTGAAACTGGTTTCAGATTTTCATTCCATTTGAGCAAGTTTTGGTGCGGATTATATCATCTGGTCTGTCAGCTCGGCACAAACATGGCCCGCCATCTTTGTTTTGAAAAGAGAAATAAATAAATAGTGGTTCCCAGGCCTCTTGACGTTGTTTTAGATTTTCGTTCCAGCTAAAACGAAAATTGAAACAATCTGGATTCGCTAGATCCGAAACTGGATTGGGATAAAAGGAACGCAACCTTGAATTCAACCAATGAAATTTATTGTAACGCATTTCGCTTCAGTAACTCCAAAATTGCTTTCATTAAATTACAAACTGAATATTTCAAATAAACACTACTCGCTACTCGAGGCATCATCAAAACTGTATCATATAACCTACCATACATGCAATTAATACAACTCAAAACTCAACGGCGGGACTGAAGTACAGGTCACATTCGACAAGTCAACATGCAGGTCACCGTGCTACAGATAAATAAAGGAGCCCAAAAGTGTCTCCAAGCCCTAATCACTATCCAAAATTTTATTTTAGATCGAGGAGAAACTGTTTGGCTTAGTTTCCTATCAATTAAGGGTGAAGGTCCGTGGGTCATTCGTCCATTCAATTTTCAATTCAAATTAAAAATTGAAAATCAATGTCAGTTTTTGATTTTCATTTCTTTTTTCTCGTGAAATCAATAAACGCGTAGTTGTAAACATTCAACTGTTTTCACGTTTATATAAAGGAACAAACATAACACTTAGACTTTTATTTTTGTGCAGTTACCATTGAATAGAAAATCAAACAAGCTATGGCATTTATTTATTAGCAGGACAACCACTGTCGTTATCTCGTTTCAGCTACCGTTACATGAATTTAGAAGAAAGTCCAAAATTGAAAATTGCGATCAATTTTCAATTTTTGTTTTTGTGCGAAGAATTGATCAATCATGTGCGCTCAGAGGGACAAAAGTATCCAAGAGGGGGTGGGGGAGGGAATGCTTTGCCGCCATCTTGAATGCTGGAAAGACCCTAAGAGAACTACAGGCTTTAGGAAGGGAAGTGAGAAATTTAAACAGCTTGAGCAGTCTTCACCACTATCTCCGGCTAAATATGGACGACGTAAGCGTCGAGTGCTTAAAGATTTTTGTTGTGACTCAGCGGAAAACACACTCTGAAGTCAGTTTGTTGCTAAAAGAAGCGTATCCTGATAGGAGAGGCCTTAGTTTGAGGCCAGTTAAAAGGTTTTGTTTTAAGTATGCCGGGATACACGTGCAAAATCGCCTGTCAAAGGAAGAACGCAAGGAAGTTGTTGCTTGCGTTGGTGCGCTTGAACTGTTAGTGTTGGTTGTAAAAAAATAAAATAAATAAATAAAATTCTGATATATTTGTTCGTTAGTCTTCATCATTTGTACATATCTTATATGCATACAACCTCTCAATTTGCTCCTTTTTTGATGAGGGAGAAGGAAACACTCGAGAAAGTCTTCAAACCGATAAGTCAGACGCTGCGACGCGAAGTCTAAGATTCTCCGTCGGTTTTCTTTTTCTCGAGCGTTTCAAGCAAGAAAATCAGGTAATAATACGTGAAAATTTATTTAATAATTTATGATGTTTCCTATGGTTATTGCATCGGTTTGTCAGGTTTGTATTTACATTTCCATAAAATACCTTGCTTCTCTTAGCAACACACATACTTTGGAATGTGTTTTCCGCTGACTTACAGCAGGATCTTTACTTATCATAGGACCAGTTAGCCTCCCTCGCAGACGTTCTTAGGGATTCGTCACGCATTGAATGAATGCGTGACGAATCCCTAAGAACGTCTGCGAGGGAGGCTAAGGACCAGTAAGGCCCCGCGCACTTTTCATTCCAAACTATTGAGAAAATTCCCGTCTGAGAGCCCTGCATTTTACCGCAAGCAGGCGCGCGTTTCTCAAAACTCCCGAAAACGTTTCGAGTCCGAAAACTCCATTAGGGTCGTTACCAAAAATTCAATTTCTAATATTTTTAATAATCTTTTAAGAAAGCGCTCCGCTCACTTCAAGCCAAGCGATAATAAAATTATAACCGGGCTTCCAAGTCTAAAACCAAGAGTTGTGCCATCGCAGTTTGCATAGACAAAGGACAGTAAAAACCACCCACAAAATAAACTTGATCTAGGGAACGAGTTTGAAACAACAAATTAAAACGCTGACAACAAGGGAGAATCTCATTGAATACAGGTCAATAGAAACAAACAAATCAGTGCCATGAATGTTTGACAGCTTGGACCAAAAGCAGCAAAAAATTTAAAGTCAGAACGCTGGTTGATTCGAATAATTGACGGCAGTTGCTCTGGATAGGTATTGAGTAAATATTTCATGAATTAAACGTGTGGTAGCGGAGTCTTAAATCGAAGGAAAAAGTCGACCACTAGTGTAAACACGTGCGTTTGACAACACGACTCTATACGCTCACCTTCATCTCTCTTTTTTGCGACAATCCATAGCGATCTCTGTGAGGGATTTGAGGGAAAGTTGAAAAACAACAAATTCTCGCCACTGTTGTTTCGCTTGCCGTTATTACAGCATACAACAGCAATGATCGTGGGTCGTGATTGCATGTATCTTCACTGTAAAGCGGCAACAACTGTTGGCCTATTCTCACCAGGGGAATACACGTACGAAAGCCAAAATAAGCCACTGTACACTCCCTAAAAGTCCCAGCGTGACCCAGGGGAATGCATAGCATTCTCGCGAGCCTTTCTGCCCTATTTAAGAGCAGTTGCTTGTTTATTCAGTCAGTTCCAGCAAAGTTTAATGCACATGTCATCGGCTTCCCCGTGGGGTCGACCCCCGGCCTACCAGGGAGATATGTGGGGAATACAAGGAGATGTATGGAATTCTTTGCCCGAGGGTAGGGGAAAATCTTGACATTGTTTTACGATCAAAGATTAGGTGGTGGGGAAATTCACAAGTTTTATATGGATGTCACGGGGATTTTCAGCTGAGAGACACCTCACCCTGGGGACTTTGTCTTGAGAGATTCCCCGAACCCCCGGGGCAATTCCTCAAGTTTGCTTGACTGATTTTACAATCCCCCCTGGTTAGCCTGGGGGTCGACCCCACGGGGAAGCTGATGACAAGTGCATAAGGTCTCTAGACCCGTGCAAGGAGATTTCGCCCCACCCTCCCCCCGCAGCGATGGAATATATTCTCTCATGGCTTACCGACTCGCAAAGCCTCGGGCCGATTCTCCCACATCTTAGTACATCTGGGTCCATTTGGCTTTGTGTGTGGGTGGACCTGGTGAGAATATATTACAACTCGCATCGGCGAACACCAAAAAGTTGGCCAACTCGTGTGTTCACACGTCAAACACACGTCATAACAACACAAGCCAATACTCGCAACTATGGTGTCCGTAGTGCAATGGCACACACGGAGGGTTGCGGCGTCATACTTGCTACTGTTTTATATTCTTCGCCGGAGAAAAAACAGAAAACGATGGAAGAATAGAAAGATATGGACTACACGGTATATTGCCAGAAATCCCCGCCTTTGCGCGTACAATACACTCGTGCACGAGCTTCGCGCGGAGAATCCAGTGGCATTTAAAAAATTTTTGCGGATGAATGAAATTTGCTTTAATGAACTTTTGGAAACGATAAAACCACAGATACAGAAACAGGACACTAACATGTGTCAGAGTATCCCAGTCGGCAAGAAGTTAGCCCTTACCTTGAGGTATCTTGCGATGAGTTTTTCTTTCACGGCTTGCTTTCATGCATATTTGTTATCGAGTTTACGAGCAACATTATGCGATCCTATATGGCCAAACCTGTTCGGTATCTTGCAATACTGTGTCCTGTTTCATATGTTTACAGTTTGCAATGAATATTAAACATATTTGACGTGTCCAGATAAAATATTTTGGGACCTTTATTCACTTTTCACAAGCAATCTGTTTTATATAAATGAATAAAGGGGATTAGTTTCTAAAGAAGCTGTGGTGCTGCGTCGGTGGGGAGTGAAACACGAAAATTTGGTTTATCAACGGAGTTGATAATGTAAATTGACCACCGTACAGGGATTCGATTAGCTGACGTTTCGAGCGTTAGCCCTTCGTCGGAGCGAATCGAGGAATTGTGGGTTGTGTATGGTTTATACACAGAAAATGGAGCTACGCTATTGGTGGTAACATGGTAACGTGAAAAACAGGAATAAATTAATTGAATGAAAAGCGCTCGTTGATACCGTGGGGATTAAGAGTGCCAATTTGAATGATCAGTTTTTGTTTTATATAAACACTGTAAACAAGCCGAGCGGACCGTAGAGGAAACAATACATTTGTGCTCTTCCTCGCAATTTTCCCGAATTATTACATGTTTATCTTTACCAAGTATCAATGGTTCAGTGTTTTCGGTATCTTTATAACCATTTGATGATATATCCTACAAGTCTGGGTTGTTATGAATTTCATCGATAAACTGAAAACTCCTGTCGGACGGTCGAACTATTTCCTCCGCCCTTTTGTGAGGTGTCTTGCGGGTCATGTGAAGAGAGCGCCAATTTTGATTGGTTAAAAGTGAAAAACACACGTTCACATTTGTTCACACGTGGTTCACACGCACCAACTTGAGTTTGCCAATGCGAGTTGGTCAACATTTGTTTGTCGTGTGAACGCCATTCGGAGGACTGGGGAGAAAAATTTTAACGCCGTATCCCACAACCGCGCGCGGCCTTGAATGTTATTTTCGAATTCAACATGGCGGTAGCAAGTGGGTTTGTAACCTGCATGTGTACGTCAAGATCTAGTCAGAATTTACCAGAACATTTACCCCACATACGAGAAAAGATTTACCTAAAAAGTCTACTCACCAAATGCGATAACAGGACACACGGGAGACACGTTTGGGCAATAATCTGTTGAGTTTCAGAAATGGAGTCCAAGATTTCCACGGGCAAGGTCGCTTCGAGTGTATGCAGCTAAAACTCTTCAGTTGCCCAAGCGCTGGGTCCTTGTCTTTAAAAGGCTGTTGAATCTTTCTTCCATAGATGAATACATCCTTACGACGAACTCTGTTTGATCGTTTTCTGGGAGACAGTGAAGAAGACGCAAACAGGCCAACTGCGCTGCTCGAACAAGGGTCACATTATTTGAGAACCGGATATCTTTCTTCGGGATTGCTCTCCGCACAAGATGATGTTCTTGGATAAACATCACAAAGGCCAATCGTAATAGCTCCTTCAAAGATGGAATCTTACCAAACACTTTCTTCAGCTGAATCGTGGTCGGGTCATTGACACTGTGTTTCGTGACATACACTCGGTAAGGTGGTGAACTTACAGCTTCTGTGTTGGTAATCTCCCCCGTCCATTTCCCTTTTGATGTGTCACTTGCCTGTCCGGTGGTCTTTTGATGTTGTGTGCTGGAGAAGATCTTTCGCTCCATCGTTGGTATCTCTCTCACGTCCATTACAATTGAATCGTCGACTACCTCCAATCCAAGAATATCGGAGAATGGTATAATCATTCTTTGGCTTTGACGTGCGTCGCTCTTAGTGCGCTGGATGGAAAAACAACTGCTGACAGCACTTGGCAATATTTTGCATTTAAATACTTCTTTGCTGACTCTCGGGTCTGTGCGCTTCCAGGAAACAAAATTTGCTTCGACGGACTGCAAGTGAAAACTGATACTCGTTCGCGATGCGGGGAAGCTGTCCTCTTTAAACGTTTTGGCAGTTTCTTTTGTCACCTGCATTACCACTGTGTTGGGAAAATTATGGTGTGCATACTTGTAAAGGTGGTCGGATAATGACTGGATATCTGCCTCCGATCCTTGAGTTTGAACTATTTGAACTGGTGGAACGTGGGCCTGTCCAAGACATTCTTCAGTCATGTCTCCCTGAAAGCAGTAAGTGTTTTTTTTCTTGAATGTCAGGGCCCTAATGTTAATATTTGGAATTACTTTCAATTGTTAGATCAAATGAGTAACCTTACAGTTTCTGTTCCTCCTGAACGTTCACAGTGATGTAATTTAACCACGGAATATACAATTAATCTTCTGTTGTATTTTGGGTAATAGAAATAATGCTTTTCTTCTTTGCAAGAAGACATATCGAGAGATGAACAATTTAAGTGAATTGTGGGCATAGCCTTTTAAGTGTCAAAAGTTGATTCATTTGTTTCTTTATGAGACCGTGTTGGAGTTAAAATCTTGCTTGCTGAATCAATTTCATCATCACTTTCTGCTTCATCCTCTCTGTTTAAAGGCTCTTGACAGGGAGAAGTGCCTGTGTTTTTTGTGATCTCATCATCTTGCAGTTTGTGGTCAACAAAGGGCAAGTGCTTCATGAAATTAAAAGAATTTCAGGTTCATGAGGGAACAGGTGTAACACTTAGAAGGAAAAATAAACAGTCATACATATACCATTCCCCCTTTCAGACAAAGCTGTACATTCAAATTTTGCTGATTTCAAAGCTGTCAAATCTCATGCATTGGGTGTGAGACTCACGCAACTGTATACAATCTTATGCTCTAATGTTTTACCCTTGTCTAAGATTTTAAATAGCTGAACAATTTTCATCAATCCCTCCCTGGCTGGCAGATCTTCAGTCAAATTCCAAGTCCCACAAAATAGCTGATCAGATTCATGGAAATTGCATCACAGATGCTTCATTTTTTCCCAAAATTTCCTGGGGGAACATGCCCCCATACCCCTGGATTAGATTGTCACCCTTTTGGCGAATGCCAACTCGAGACCTAAGTATTACCATCACTGGTATATTAAGGATTTCTTTCATTGCTGTGTGTGCCATTTCATATTTTTATTGTATTGCCAGATTTTGACAGGCAGAAATGTGAAGGAAAGGAAGAAACAGACTATTAATTTTTTGGTAGGTTTGATATGAGACATTCTGACAATACCTCAGATTTCTCATGTATAGCCAAAACAGAGATTTCTTTCAACTGCCCATTCATTTGCTTTAAGTCCAGTGCAAGGACTTTTAATTTCACCCCTTCCGATGGATAATAGTATATCTAATTAAATGTAGTTTCACCAATTAAAGTTACCACTTTTTTCATTGCACTTTCTTTCTCAGCAATTGCCTTTCTCTTTCTTTCAGCTTTCACTGAGGAAGATTTTTGTGGTGTTTCCTCTCTGCTAGTCATTTCAAAGACTTCATTTTGAAACTGCTGCCTGATGACCTGCTCTT
>JAEMWC010000119.1:677500-785000 GCA_016490735.1 Pachyseris speciosa | reverse complement strand
AAGTCCACAGGTGTCACAATGTTGGCAATCCTTGGGAGGGCAAACTGTTTAAGTTCGTCATCCGTTAGAAGGAGAAACAATTCTTTGACACGCAGTTTCCTAGTATACGGGTTTGTTTCGTCGGCAAGGAATCTTTCGGCACATTCCTTGGCGGTAACACGAATGCGAGTCGTCGCCAAACTATCGGGTTTGTGTGACGGATGCAAGCGAAAGTGTTCATTTAAATGTTTCTTGTTTTTGTAAAACTTGTCGCAGTTTTCAAACGGACAATGCAGGCGTACTGGGATCAACTCCGAGTTGCAGGCATTTTCCTTCGCTTGGCGAGACATTGAAATGCCGAAAACTGACAAAAAAATCACCGACTAAAGAGGAAAAACACAAATTACGTAAATTTAAAGTCCTAACCTGGCAACATTGGTGACACGCTGGCGTCCCAAAACCCCGCCAAAACCGTGACACCCGCGTTTTTATTCGACTACATGAAGTTTAGCCATCGATCGTGGTAGTCGGGAGTTAAAATAAGCTTAGCTAAAGACAGAATCCACACATTATTTTGCAAAAAGTAGCTTTAATAATCAAACAAAAGCAAACAAATCCAGTTGAAAGACTGGAAGCCAAAATAACCAAATAAAACTGTACAGATTTATGCTTACAGTTCAACAGCATGTCGGTCCTATCAGATGAGATTTTCAACAACACCAAAGACCCAACGCATCCAACTCTTTGACTCCAAATTTCCTGCAGTATTTCCATCGCAAAAACTCAACAGATCATTCCGTGTCTCCCACATTAACTGTTACTGAATGTGGAGAGTAAACATTCAAAAAGAACCACCGAGGTCTAACCTCGCCCGCCGATGCCATGTTGAATTCGAAAATAACATTCAAGGCCGCGCGCGGTTGTGGGATACGGCGTTAAAATTTTTCTCCCCAGTCCTCCGAATTACGTCACCTGGGGCGTTTAACATTTACCAAAACATTCCGGAAATTTCGATGGGAAATGACCATCGGTGAAGAACGTGTTCCATTTGACAAACGTTCCATTCATTCCCAGGCTCCACACTTTCCCGCTAAACTTCCAAGTAGTAACAAAGATGTCTTAAACGAAACTTTAGAGTTGTCTATGTAGAAAGTCTTTTAAATTGAGACGATGATGACACTCCTATCCTCGCATCGATTGCAGCTTATATGAGGTGCGATCATCGCCGAAACGAAGGGTTTTTCAAAAATATATTGCCACGATATTTCATCGATGAATATTACAAGCCACTTCAGGGCGACTCGAGGCGGACCCTTGAAGCTTAGTGCACGGAAAATGAAGCCACTGGAAGATTCCTCAGTGATACTCTTATTGGTTCTATAGCAAAGCCGCACTTAAAATGCCTACTGTGAAACGAAAATAACGAAAGACATTGTTTAATTTCATATGCAAAGTATTATGCGGGAAACAATCGGAATAAGCTTACTCAAAGAACCCTCGGGCAAACTTTAATGTTTTCTTCAATAAATTCTGCTTACCATTGGTATACATCACACAATTGTGATTCATTAACGTTTGGAGATCGGGTGCTAGTCCATGACACACGGGGCATTCGTATAAAACTATTCGAGGTGACCGAAGAAGGAGCCGCCATCTTACCAAAGATATGGCCGTGAAAGACCTGGAACTGGTAAACCTTGTGAAACTCGTAAATGGAACACGCATTTTCCATCGGAAAGTTTCCAACGGGAAAACAGGACTACCTTTTCGGAAGTTCCGTTTATTTCGGAAATTTTCCATTGGAACGAACCAAAAACATGTGTTCCATTTACATCCCAACCGGAATTTCCGGAATTTCTTGGTAAATGGAAAACGCCCCAGATCACCTGGAAGAATTTATGCTCGTCCAACCTCGCATAGGTGCACCACACAATCCAAGATGGCGGATCGTGATGATGGAGTATTACCACCTCTGAGCAAGGTTTCTGAACCAGTCAAATTCAGGTCGGAGAGACAGCTTAAGAGAGAAGAACAAAAAGACGTGCTAGGAGTGTGTCTCGTTGGAAAGCGTGTGTCCTCTGGAAGTTACGAAGGGGTTTGTTCTGGAAGCGTGGTTAGAGGTTTGCTACGGTACAAAGAGGTCCACAGAAAAGTGTTTTTAATTACAAGTAAGAATATTCTATCGAAGAAGGACTTGTCCGGCGACCTGAAGAGTGGGTGCAAATTTTCCCACTCGTCCGTACGAAAGCCGAGGAGGGACTTCAGACTTCAGACTTCAGACTTCAGACTTCAGACTTCAGACTTCAGACTTCAGACTTCAGACTTCAGAGTTCGGACTTCAGACTTCAGACTTCAGACTTCAGACTTCAGACTTCAGACTTCAGACTTCAGAGTTCGGACTTCAGACTTCAGACTTCAGACTTCAGACTTCAGACTTCAGACTTCAGACTTCAGACTTCAGACTTCAGACTTCGGATTTCGGAATTTGGGTTTGGGATTTCCGACTGTGGATATTTAATATATCAGCCATAATTTCAGACTTTTGGAAATGGATGAGGAGGTAAGCTGACTTCAATAACTTTCCCCCGTCTATTTATTTCTAGTGTGGGGATATTTTGGAAAGGGATTGGGGATCTGTTAAGCTTATTATGCACAAAGTAACATGAAATGAAATACACGGCGACGCGATGACCAAAGCTGGAGCCGCTTCGTACTCATGAGTGAGACAAGCTTCTAATATAAAACAATTCATCAGAGACTGAGATGAACGACAATTTACTTTCATATAGGCTGTGCAACTGAATTCAGACTATCGATAAGGAGTTTAAAAAAGGGAAAGCAAGAGAATAAAGGACAATAATAAAAACGACTCAGTTTTGAAAACAAAAAAAAAGATTGAAAGCAAACCAAGGAATAATATTAGTTCTACGGGAAAAAGGTTGAATCATGACACTTTTGCACGGCGTATTAAAGTGTCACGCAATAGCCTTGTGAAATCAATGTGAAATTGCCCTGCTGTCAGTTCCAGTCAAGCGTTAGCCCTTCGGAAGAGCGAATTCGAAGGACGAAAACTTCAGCACTAGAATCTCTTTACGGATGGTACCCTCACCTATAAATTCTGTCGATAAACCAAATATTTCTTCATACTTAAACCTGTTCTGAATATCTATCTGAATATCTCTGTAAAGATTTTACAGGGAAATCCTCCCGCAAGGATGTCTTGTGTCTTCTTTGACCCAAAATTAGAGGTAGCATTCCAACAAGAAAATAGTGACTGAAAACCGGAATTTACTTGTGACTCCAACATAGTAACCATGTACACCTGCAGTCGGCTACTGATTTGTATACATTCCATACCTGTTATTTCTCACATGTTGTACAGGTGTTTTTAAGTAATAAGGTGAAGAGATAGTCCATTCTGTTCCTTAGAAAATGAAATAACTAAAATCATGCGCTAGTTTTGTTGCATACAGTTTTGGTTTGTTTCATGTTTTCTTACAAGGGTCTCAGTTAAGGGAGTGATCAATGCTATGTGGGCTAATTAAAACTATTTTTTAACGCTTTCCTAGGGTAAACCTCGAAGTAGTGACGCAAACAAGAGGTGCATGGAAAAATCATGAGATGCTTGGCGCACTTGCGTGACGTCACCTCTACAAGTGCCATACTGCCTACAGATATGACAAGATTGTTCGATGACATCAAAAATTAGTTGTGTGTTCCTGTTCAATGAGGATAAAAAAGTCGGCACAAAGTGTAAGAACTGAACTGAGTGGCACGCTGACCATTAGCGGGCGTGTACAAATATTATTCGAAGGATGTCCAAGTTCATTTGAATAAAATTTTATTTCAATTCAGCGATTCAAAGACGTTATTTTGTGAAACGCAAACAAACATACTAAAAGCAATATGATGTTGACATGTTTCCGACCACAACTAATAGCTGTATATGTAACTTTACAACGTGACAACAAGGAATCTCAACGTGCTGCAGCCGAACATTCCAGATGCCTTAAATATTTTGAAAGCAATCATTAGGCTATACTTGATAATGGGTGCTGTGGACAGGCCTGCAGCGTCCAAATCCTAATCGTTTCAAATTATCTGTTATTTCTATAAAAAGCATTAACCTTTCTTCTGGGTTTTGTGGTACTCGGTGGTTGGGGACTATATACCCCACGAGCTCCTCAAACTCCCGCGAGTAATCTCTGGATTGTGCCCCGAACAAGAGTTTTACAAGCTTCCACAACTTCTTCAGTGGTGGACATCAACGAGATAACTGTGGGTCGAATATACTTCAGGCACAAAGTACATTACGTCTGGCTTTCCTCCAAGAGCATCTGCGTTTTTGTCAACTCTTAGTGTCTTGATATTCCACAATTTTGCAACAGAGCGGAGTTAGGCATAAACAAAACTTTAAGCATTCTTTAAGCAACGGGTCAACATCTAAAAAGACACCAGAATCTCTAAAATCCTTAAACAAGTTCATCCAGCAGCCGCCTCCACCTTGCCTTAACTTTGACCAGTAGGCTTCTATTCTTTGGTTGGCACTACTTCCTTGAACAATCCTGTTATCGCCTGCTAAATCATCACCGTCATTATACCTTAATAGCCTCTGGATGGTGGAAACCCACATGTTTTCCATTCCCTTATCAATGCGAGCCACCCTAGGTACTCCACCTATCTGCTGGACATTGCTTAGAAAAAATCAACACCAATATTCGGGTTCGGGTTGTTATTGGTTGAACCTATTTTTTAGGCACAGTATACGCCGTGAGAAGCCATCTGCACAGCCATGCAAACAAAATCCATACAGTTTTAGTTTATCTCAGCCATCTAAACAGCCTGATATACTAAGCCATATCCAAAGTCGGAAATCCCAATCCCGAATTCCGAAATCCGAATTCCGAAGTCCGAAGTCCGAAGTCCGAAGTCCGAAGTCCGAAGTCCGAAGTCCGAAGTCCGAAGTCTGAAGTCTGAAGTCTGAAGTCTGAAGTCTGAAGTCTGAAGTCTGAAGTCCGAACTCTGAAGTCTGAAGTCTGAAGTCTGAAGTCTGAAGTCTGAAGTCTGAAGTCTGAAGTCCGAACTCTGAAGTCTGAAGTCTGAAGTCTGAAGTCTGAAGTCTGAAGTCTGAAGTCTGAAGTCTGAAGTCTGAAGTCTGAAGTCTGAAGTCCGAACTCTGAAGTCTGAAGTCTGAAGTCTGAAGTCTGAAGTCTGAAGTCTGAAGTCCGAACTCTGAAGTCCGAAGTCTGAAGTCTGAAGTCTGAAGTCTGAAGTCTGAAGTCTGAAGTCTGAAGTCTGAAGTCTGAAGTCTGAAGTCCCTCCTCGGCTTTCGTACGTCCGCGAACAATTACAGATTGTTTTTTAAAGAAATGGATTCAGGTAAACTCAAAACATACGACTTAAATGAAATAATCAGTGACAAAGAGGAAGTGGCCCTCGATGCTGGCCAAGTGATAATTTCCATCGATCCTGATGCCAAGAAACTGAAGAAAAAATCCGGTATCTTGAACTATCGCCCGTTCACTGTCAACACAGAGGGAACAGAATCGTTAGAAAACTCATTTTGTCAAATTGTGGACGGCAACACAAGTCAATTTGCTGTGCGAACTCTTTTCCTTGAACACAAGGGTCAAAAGTATCTTCTTAAACTTCCTGTGGGAGAAACTAGTTTTGAAACTTTGACAGAACTTAGGGAAGCTAAGATGTTTAACCAACTTCATCCTCGTGGAGCTATAATTTTGAGAGAAGGAGAAGCTGTTGGTGTTCTTGACTTTGTGGATGACAAAATTTCTCCTGTCATTTTTACTACATTGCAAGTATTTGGTGAGTTAGTTATTGCTTGTTCCAGTAAATTGTAAGGGCCGGTTAATTAAACAAAGTCCAAGTTTAGACAATAACTTAATGAACCACCATATATATGCGTATGTAGGAGGTTCCTTCAAGGTAAATAAATGCTTTTTAAGGCCCATGCAAATGATCCCAACATTGTTGGAAGGTGTATAACACAGCCTAAAGGCCCATGCAAATTATGCTCTCAGTAAGTAAATAAACCCATTTCGGCAGCTGGTGTCAGAGGATAATGTCTAGATTGTCCGAAAAATGAATGTGAAATTTTGAGGACAATCTATCAGCCAAGGACATTATCCTAGACAAGTAAAAATTAGCGATAGAAAGAACAATGTTTTGGTGATATTGTGACACCATTTTCAAGTTCAAAAGCATTAAATCAAACTGTTAGAGAATGTTCTCTCAAGATTAACATACTTTATAAATATGCAATATCATGCAAATAGTTTTTGGTGTGACGATGTCACAATGTCACCAAAACGTTCTTTTTTATCACTAATTTTCACTTGCCTATGTTTTACGAAACCATTACTCATAATGACATTATCATCTGATATACCAGCCAGTCAGAAAGGGGTTTATTTAATTTATAACCCTCCTATTAATTTTCACATCTTGTATACACAGTAATGGTAACAGGACTGAGTGGAGTCCAATTCGGTCTGTAATCATATGAGTGATAACAAAATCTGACGACCCCGCAGCAGGAGTCTGATTTGTTTATCACAAGTATGATTACAGACCAAATTGGATGACACAAAGTCTTACTACCAATTAATCATAAATATTACAATTTCCAAGAAAAGAAGAAGAGCCAAGTTATAAAAGGGAGGGAAATTTTGCATTAAAAGACTGAAAAAGGAAGTGCAAATTGTTTAATGTCGCTCTGAAATTGACTACAATCTTAATGTATGGTGATTGAAACAAAGGTTGTGATTGGTTGATTTAAACTACGACTTTGAATGTGATTGGCTTATTGAACTGTCTGATAACAAACTGTCCAATAACAACTTGGCATGTGAATTAGTGGAAAATAGGAGTTTTTTAAACCAATCACAATCGAGGAAATTGTAATTTTTATGATTAAAACTTGAAAATGTTGAAAAAAGTGATCTGATGATGATTGCCAATGATGTCAACAACTGCACTGATTGGTTGTTATTTAAACTGTGGTTGTGATTCTGTCATTTGAAATGGAAGAAACTTAAAAAAAATGGCTTTGTTTTGTCTTTTTTTTTGCGACTGACAAATCATAGTACAAATATAGGCCATTTTATAGTTGCGTGAGGAACCTGCAGGGTGAGTGAGTTTCAAATTTTAACCAATTGATAAATTGACACCATAACATGAAAGATCATGTTGAGATTGGCCATTTGTTAATTGATGCTTTATGTTGAATAGCAAACAAATTCTGAAATTCAAAACATAGCTCAAAATCCATACATTTAAACATCTCTAATTTTGAGACTGCGTCCCCCAAAACCATATAAACACTTTATGTTCTTACAATTTCTGTGCTATTCGTATAAGTGGGCAAACAAAGTGATTTTCACCTCACGTATTACCAAATAGTAGGTGCATGATGAGATTTTACCATTGTCACAAATCTAAAAAATATTGTTAAGAGTTTATATGGTTTTGGGGGATGCAGTCTCAAAATTAGAGATGTTTGTATGGATTTTGAACTATGTTTTAAAGTTCATAACTTGGTCTCTTTCCAACCTAAAAGCATCAAACTTAAACAAATGGCCAATTTCAATGTTATCTTTTTTGTCATGGTGTCAATTTATCGAATTGTTAAAATTTGAAACTCACCCCACTTCCCTGCGCAACTCTGAAATGGCCTGTTGACATGGACGGGGTATATATAGATTATGGCATAGAAAGTGCGATGTACGGACTTTTATTCACGAGTTACAAAACTTGGGAAAACGAACGAGTGGGCGCAGCGAACGAGTGAGTTTTCCAAAGTTTTGCAACGAGTGAATAAAAATCTGTACAAAGCACTTTCTATGCTGTAATTTGTTTATTATATATATATAACGAGAATTAACCTATACTTGAAATCAGTTTTGTTTTTCCCGATTCAATAAGCTTACATGAAGAACAGCAAAAATTCAAGACTGATCTACATGACCGAGCGTAATAAAAAATCATGTCCAGTTTCCAGGACAGCAACAAGTAGACAAAGAGGCTACACAAGCTTAAATATCACTTCCTATTTAGAATAACTGAAACATACGGGAGAATTTGTAAATACAAAGAGGGGAATGTTTTCACTTGTCCTTAATCCGGCTGTCAGATTCAATCATGTGATGGCGGCGCTTCGTGCTGTGCAACAACAAATTTGCACTCTGTTGACTTACACTATTCATAGAAATGTTGAATGTTACTCCTTGAATGTTCGCCCCCTTGTTTTTGTTCGTTTGTGTCCCAATAAAATCATTTAACGGTAAATCCAGTGGAACAAAATGGGAAGCCGAAGCCATGTTTTTGAAACACAAACTTTGAGCGGGTGCTGAGTTGAAGCCCACGCTTCTCAGAAGCCATTTGAGTGCTTTGCTCTGATTGGCTGAGCAATTCTACTCTGGACAGTGATTGGTTATATTTTCACATGTGAAGAATGCTGTACGCGAAGCTGATTGGACATATTGCTTTCTTCACATGTGAAAATATAGCACATATAGAATTCTATTTGCAAGGTTTATTGCCTAAAATTCTCGCTTTATATATAGTAAAGTGCCTGATATCCTTCCTATGATTTGTACCACATGATTCAAAATAGCCAAAAAATTGCGCAAAAATTAATTGGTGGGTTATAATGGCCAACACCATCCCACATTGTTGGGCCAATATGTTGGGTGCATTGAAATGCCATGTTGGGTGTTGTTGACAGTTGAAAATGGTAGCTGAAACAACAACAGCCAAAAACTGTCAACAACATCTAACAAGGTGTTCAAACTCATCCAGCATGTTGGACCAATGATGTTAGATGTTATTGGCCAGTAATGTTGGAAGTATTTGCATAGGCCTTCAGGCTGTGTTATATATCTTCTTATCATCGTTTTAATGCCACTACACAATTCATCATGCAAGATATAGGATTCAAAGATTTGAAAAGAACATCCCTGAGAAGAAATGGCAGTTTCTTGACTTTGATTAAATACAGAAAGGTGGCCTTCAGTTGGTCAGATTGTACTTGACTTAGTCTGTGGTTTTGTTAAACACTGAGTGAACCTTGTTTAAATAACTGGCCCTTACAGTCTGGTGACTAAGATATATATGCCATAAACATAACTGTATGTGATGTCCTGGAGAGTAAAGTTTTGGAGCCATTGTATGTGGGGGAGGAGGGAAATTTCATGTGGAGCTATAATAATTATTGCTGTATTTATTTATTATCTCGAAAACTAAGCGTAAAGCAGTGAAAAAATACAGGGCATTGTTTCCTAACTGAAATGAAGTCCATATGCCAAATTTCAAAATTGAAAAACAGCCAAAATACAGGGGGATGTTCTTGTAAATGTAAAATGTAATTTGTTTACCCATGATCCACCTGAGGAGCTGAGAACTCATTCAACATGTGGCGGTGCGTTCCAGATCGAATTAGAATTTAGAAATGTTGGTTTTTGAGGAGAGGGGAATACCGGAGTACCCAGAGAAAAACCTCTCGGAGCAGAGAAGAGAATTAACAACAAACTCAACCCATATATGACGCCGGGTCCGGGAATTGAACCTGGGCCACATTGGTGAGAGGCCCTTGTCCCCAGCCCTTCAATTATTGAAGGAAACAATGCCCTGTATTATTTTCACTGCTTTATGCTTAGTTTTCAAGAAAACAGGCCAAAAGAATGCATTTAATGAGTCACTTAGCACAGTTTTTCTGCGTGGATTATGCCAAAGAGTAAAACTGAAGCTGGACATGAAATGATTGGCAGGAACTTACTGTTTGATAGTGTGACATAGGCTATAATTTTGGTGGTTAAAACATCGATTCAATCATTTATGATACGAAACTTACACAGTTGAGGTCTCCATCGGTACTCTCACTTTAGCAATTGCATTATGATCGCCTTCTTGCCTGCAGGTGGCTGGAAGACATTCATTAAGTCTGGAGACCCGCAAGTCTGTAATTTTTAAGTCTTAGCTTTTAAGTACTAGGTTTAATGTGCACGGCTCTTAAGAAGACCACTTTTTAGTGATAAGGATCCCATGGGTAAATAAAGTTATTATTATTATTATTATTATCATTATTATTATTATTATTATTATTATTATTATCTCTTTTGTCACAGTCTTTGCTGGTGTTCTTTTTGTGCATCAGCTGGGCGCAAACCATGCACCTAGAGCGTCAGTCACTCAAGTCAATCATTCTGTCATACACTGAGCACCTTTCTGAGGATTTGCGCAGATCCCAGCATGCAGATCTTTTGAATCTCTGTCATAGTAGCTCTCTCTGATACTTTCTTGATGTTTTCTACCATACCCTTCTTCACTGTACCAAGCGCACCAACAACCACAGGGATCACTACAGTTTTCATGTGCCACATTCTCTGTATTTCTAGTTCTAGGTCTTTGTACTTACTTTTTTTTTCAGTTTCCTTCAGTGCGATGTTTTTGTCTGATGGAACAGTCATATCAATCAGTTTGCAGGTAGAATTCACTGAATCTTTAACGATGATGTCTGGTCTGTTCGCTGTGATAGTTCAATCAGTATTGACTGGCATGTCCCACATGATGGTGATGTTGTTATCTTTATTGTGCATCACGGTCTCTGGCTCATGTTCGTACCATTTGTCTGTAGTCTCTATATCATGATCTTTACAGATGCTCCAATGGAGATATGCTGCAGCATTATTGTGCCTGGAGATGTACTCTGTTTTGGCTAATACCTCACATCCAGATACAATATGGTCCACTGTCTCTTCATGTTGCGAACACATTCTGCATTTGCTCTCCACTTGCTGGTCACATATTACTTTCTGGTAGTTTCTGGTGTTTATTGCCTGGTCTTGAGCTGCTACAAGTAGTCCCTCTGTTTCTCCTTTCAAGTTACTTGACAACCATTTGTTGGTGGTGACTGGTTCTACATGAGGCTTCTCTAGGATCTTTGGATACTGGCCATGCAATGCTTTGTTTTTCCACTTTTCTTCTTTCATTGACTTCATCTTGGACTTAAACACGTGTTTCAGGGCTTTAGCATTTTCAGAGGCAGATTTATCTTCTCTGTTCTCAATCTCTGGCATTGCTACTTCCCTTTTGAATTTAGTAGCATTCTTGGATATTGAATTTTGGCTTTAGATCTGTCATGTTCAAGCACCTGCTTTGGATATTGCCCTTCTTTGTGCTTCAGATAGTGATCAAGCCCTATTGTTGCTTTTTTGAATGCTGTTTCTACATCAATCAGGCCCTACCTCCATCTTTTCTTGGGATATGCAGCCTTTCCACATCTGCTTTAGAATGTAACATCTTGTACATGTTCAATAGTTTGCATGTTTTTGTGTCAATCTTCTTCAGTTCTGATGTTTTCCAGTCAATGATGCCAAAGCTATATTGCACAACTGGGACTGCAAGACTATTGATAGCTTCTATTTTGTTTCTTCCATTGAGCTCAGTTCTTAGGATTAGTCTTACTCTCCTATTATATTCTTTCCTTATCTTCTCTTTCATTTTGCTATGCTGGATACCATCACTTTCATCTACACCCAGGTATTTGTATACTCCTTCCTGGTCCAGCTCTTGTATTTCTGTGTCATCATCTATTACTATGTTTCCAGTTGAGGCCAGTTTACCTTTCTTGAAAATGGCTTTGGCACATTTCTCAAGTCTAAATTCCATACCAATATCATCACTGAATTGTTTCACTATTTTCAGTTCTCCAACTTGTTCTTGCTCGTTCTTGCTATACAATTTTAGATCATCCACATAAAACAGATTGCTGAATGGAGCACTTGTGTTTAAGATCTTGTAACCATACCCTGATGTAGCCAGCTCTGATGTTAAAGGTACGAGGGCTAGATAGCAGAGGTGAGAATGAATCTCCTTGAAAGATCCCTCTTTTGATCTTGATCTGATCTGTTGTGATACATCCATCATTGTAAGATAGTTTCATTGTAGTTTTCCAGTTGCTCATTGAGGTTCTCATGAACTTGATTAGTTTTTCATTAAATCTGTACATCTGTAAGGTCTTCAGTATCCAACTGTGAGGAACACTATCATAGGCTTTTCTGTAGTCTATCCAAGTCATACTCAAGTTCTTTTTCTTCTTTTTGCAGTCTTCTATGATCATTTTATTTATTAGGAGCTGATCTTTGCATCCATATGAATCCCTGACACAACCTCTCTGTTCTTCCGGCAATATATCATTCTTTGTGATATGGGTGTAGCTTCTTTTGGTTAAAATCCATGTGAGCACCTTGTAGGATGTTGATAAACATGCAATTGGTCTATAGTTTTTAGGTTCTCTGTGTCTTTGTTCTTTGGTAGTAAATATGTTTGTGCCGTAGTGAACCAATCAGGCAGATTTTCTGGGTGTTCTATTGCTTCGTTATATGCATTCAGTAGGTGTTGATGTAGTGCTGTGAGTTGCTTTAGCCAGAAGTTAGGAACTGCATCAGGCCCGGGTGACTTCCAGTTGCTTGCTTTCTTTAAAACAGTCTGCAACTCATCTTGGCTTATGTCCTCCCATCGTTGGCATTCTGTATCAGCATATTTCTGCTCCTCCCTCTTTATCCACTCTGCTGAATGGTTGTGCTCTCTATCGTTCTCCAAGATGTTTTTATTTTTATTATTATAATTATTATTATTATTATTATTATTATTATTATTATTATTATTATTATTATTATTATTATTACCAGCACCTCTGAACTCTGAAAGAAACCAGGGTGTTTCTCTGTGCTTGCAAAATCCCAAAGAGATTTACGTTGATCCCCAGAACAAATCAGTACAGAGTACAAGGATACCTCACAAATTAATGTGATTTGGTAAGCTGAAGCTGCTCTTTAGGCACTTAAAGGCCACATTGTAGCGCGCATTACCCCTTAAATCTACCAATTGAAATCAAAGACTGAGCCCAAGTATTAGCAGCCATGGACAGCTGTTTTGGCCCTGTTAGGCCTCATCAGCATGGCATAGCTAATGCTCAGGCTCAAGTACCCACATATCCATAAAACAAGCAGAGAAAATGTAAAGCTTCTGGGATGTGGCTGGAGTGACAAGGATACCTCATAAATTAATGTGATCTGGTAAGCTGAGGCCACTCTTTAGGCACTTAAAGGCCACATGGTAGCAGGCATTACCCCTTAAATCTACCAATTGAAATCAAAGATTGAGTCCAAACATTAGCAACCATGGACAGCTGTTTTGGCCTTGTTAGGTCTCAACAGCATGGCATAGCTAATGCTCAGGCTCAAGTACCCTCATATCCATAAAACAAGCAGAGAAAATGTAAAGCTTCTGGGATGTGGCTGGAGTGACAAGGATACCTCATAAATTAATGTGATCTGGTATGCTGAGGCCACTCTTTAGGCACTTAAAGGCCACTTGGTAGCAGGCATTACCCCTTAAATCTACCAATTGAAATCAAAGATTGAGTCCAAACATTAGCAACCATGGACAGCTGTTTTGGCCTTGTTAGGTCTCAACAGCATGGCATAGCTAATGCTCAGGCTCAAGTACCCTCATCCATAAAACAAGCAGAGAAAATGTAAAGCTTCTGGGATGTGGCTGGAGTGACAAGATCGCATTAATTTGTGAGGTATCCTTGTCACTCCAGTTACATCCCACAAGCTTTACATTTTCAGTACAGAGTATAGCCAGGCAAAAAAAAATGTCTCGAAACAACTCTCGCCTTAAAAGTGGCGCATTGCTGTTAGTCTTGGCACATTATTTTATTTTGCCAAAGGTTACCACACTGTAAGTTTGGAAAGAGAGAGTTGTGTTTGGACTTGTTAAAAATGTTGCAGATGTTTGAAGAGTCATGTGTGCGAGTTGGAAGCGGAGTGTTTCCCACAAATCATTGCGGCCAAAGAGGGTGCTGTCACTGAAAAGGTCAGTCACTGGGCGACAGGATAAAACAGAATAAAATAATCTGCCCAGGCTAGGACACATTATTTTGTAGTAAAAACTCTACCTTATAAAATGACTTTGAAAACTGGCTAGCTGCTGCTTTGAGGTTTGCATTGTTTATTAATTCTGAGGAGAGCATTTCTGAAACCAGTTTTGAAATCCACAAAGATCACTGTAATTAAGCTGTGAGACAGTTCTATGACTTCAGAAACATTACTTAGAATTCATCTAAGACCGGGAAATTGGCATGACGAGAAGTCCATCCATTTTTTTGCCTTCATGGACATTTCCAGTCAAATATCACACCCTCTAAAAAAGGTATTGAAACTTTTTAAATGATGAACAAAAGTTCAAAAATACTGCGTGGCACTAATACGGATGAAAGTGTTAAAAACAAAAGGTAGTGAAGTGCCAAAAAGTAGTTTGAAAGACAAACCATACGTTTTGGGCTTAGCCCTTCATCAGTGGTGTGAAAACGATTTAAAGTTGCGCACGACAACAACCAATGCATGAGGAGAGACAACGGTTGATTTAAAAAAAAAGCACACGCAATAATTTGTGCGCGCGCGTGTAAGTCTCAAAGGAAAGAAAAGTTAATGTTCAGGCCGCGTGGCCGGGTAGTTCCCATCTTGAAGATAAATCGCATTTCCAAGCGTTTCCGGTGGATGTTATTGCCGGAGCATAGCTTGATACCACGAATCTCAGTGTCAGACAAAGCGTGGTTCAATCCATTAAAGTGCTCAGCAACAGGAAAACCGGTAGATTTGTTCTCAATGCTTCTGAGGTGTTCCCCGAAACGTTCTCTAAGGGTTCGACCGGTTTCTGCGATGTAGAGGGCTGAACAACGACGGCATGAGATGCAGTAAATCAAGTTGCTGGACTGACAGCTGAAATGTTCTTTGATCTTGATAGAACAATTAGGACCGTTAACAGTTGTGGAGGAGGTAACGTATTGGCAAGTACGCCATCTTGGGTGGTCGCAAGGAACGGTACCAGCGGGAACTGCGGATTGACTTCCAACAGTGGTGTGCACCAACGCGTTCCTTATGTTGCGATCCCGACAATATGCTACAAGAGGGGCATCAGTAAACATCCGTCTGGTTTCTGGATCGTTGCTAAGAATGTCGAAGTTGTGAATCAGGATCTTTTTGATTTTCTCATTGAGTGGGTGATATGTCAGTACCAGTGGTATCCTCCCAGCTTGGCTGTTGTCCTCGTTATGGCTGTAGATGGTGTCAAGTCGGTTGATGTTGTTGATTTTCCGCAGATCTTCACGTAGAGGGTCAGAGGGGTAGCCCCGCTCCTGGAAGAAACCAACCATCTCTTGTGCTTTAGTGCTGAATTCGTGGTCATCTGAACAAAGGCGGCGGAGGCGAAGAAGTTGGCTGTAAGGAAGGCTGTTCTTGGTATGACGTGGGTGTGAGGACTGATAATGTAAGTAGCTGTGTGTGTCTGTTTCTTTGTAGTAAACGGACGTTTGGAGATGGTTGTTAGAGATACGAAGGTTGATGTCAAGGAAAGGTAAGGAAGTTTCCGAGATAGTGTGCGTGTACTGGAGAGCAGGATGGAAGTTAGAAACATATTCAATGAAGTCCTCAAGGTCCTTACGATCGCAGCATGCGGCACCAACGACATCATCAATGTACCTCTTGTGCAACTGGGGAATAAAGCCTGTATAATGGGACAAGATGGCTTCTTCCATGTAACCGACAAACAGACAGGCATAAGTAGGTCCCATTTTGCTTCCCATTGCTACACCCGCTACTTGTCGGTAAAAGGCGCCATTAAAAGAGAATGTATTCAGAGTTAATACAAGCTCGGCAAGGCGGATCAGGGTGGAAGTAGCAGGTTGAAACTTATTGTCAGGGGCACCCAACGACAAGTTTCGGTAGATAATTATCTGTTCTGTGGAGGGTAATTCACATTGCATTTTCGGCATCGCTTAAAGAGTGCACTTCGATTTTTGTAACTAAAACGTGGCCTAAAAGATTTGAAATTGGAGAATCATAGCCCCTGAGGTTTTTGGAAAGGCCGTAATTGCTGTTTTGGCAGTCAAAAATGTCAGCTAGCATTTTCGGAAAGAAAGTAGTTCCACAGAAAGTTCATGGAAAGTTCATTCCAGCTTGCATTTTCTCAAACAAAGATTTTGTTCCCTAACATTTTCGGGCAATTAAAATTTCAGCTAGGGAATCTGAACAGATGAAGTTCTTCTGGCTTACGAAAACTTTGCTTTAAACAGACTTCAAGCACCACAAGGCACTAAAAAATGCCTTTCTACAGCTTTTACCCTTTTTTGGCTCGTTGGGTGCCCCTGTTATTGTGGCCACACATGTGACCCTATCACAACAGTTAATTTTGTGTGCATGATTTAAGAAAGTGTCCCAAGAAATTTTGACCAGTATTGTAGCTTATGCTTGCACAAAGTAAACCATATTCATTTGTAAAGATCCATTGCATCAAAATGTGGGTGTCCTTCCTGTACTTTTGAATAATGTTAACTTTGAGGTTAAGGTGATTGCTCTCAATTGCATAGCACATCCTTACTGCACATAATTTATGGCGTCATTTAGCGCGCGCTGCACGCGTACACTAGATACATTGCGAATTTGCCTTGACATTGAGCTTTTTCAGGTGAAAATTTCCCTTTGTTGTCGTGTTGTAAAGAAACGAGCACGGGGACCCCCCTTTTTTATTGGTGTAATGTACTTGTAATAGGCACACGAAAAACATATTTTAAGGAGAAAAAAAGTTTAATAGTAGAAGTTGGATTATTTATATATAAATGGGGTGAAACTCTGCGTTTGGAGCCAGGAAGGAGTTTGAGATGATGACGAAGTGGTCCAATTTCCTCTCATTATTTGCAAGATCAGGCAATTTGAAATCACAATACTAAAAGAATGAGCCCAGAAAAACAATTAGGCTCTAGTTTTCACTACTATTCATAGTTTTTGCTACATAATAACAGCTTTCTTCAGTTGTTCATGCTTCGAACATTTCTCACACAACTTCGTAAAAACACTTACAACAACAAGTATGCAGGGCGAAAACAAGCACGGTGACCTCATCTTTTTATTGCATTTTTTCAATGTCCTATGCATGACTATCAATTGTGCCAAGTCTGAAAAAAATCTTTAGTTAATAGTACATCCTTTTCAGGGGAATTACCTTAAATATTCAGCTAGTGATTGTGTTGTTTATTGCTGTCAGCTGTCATAGTAGGAATACAGCCATAGCCAGTGGCCAGTTAAAATAAAAACCCGCACACACAAAAAAAACCATAGTTGTGCTTCTCAATTTTGTAAAATGTTTTCTGTAATTATGATTTCAGTGTTTGATGGAAATGAAGACATATCCAGAGTTAACAATGTCATAGAATGGTGCTGTGCATGTGTAATTAGCCATTTTGATCAGATTAGAAAAATGGATTTTTTGTCAAGGGACTACATGTAGAAGAGTGCATGTACATGTACATGAATATTGTTATACTTCAGTTATCTTTGTTCCTATTTCAAGAGGTGGATCACTTAAAGTGCCCCTAACCCCCCAATTTTTTTCATTTTAAATGATTCGTCTCTGAATTAGAAGCACAAACGTGAAAAAAGTTTTTGATTCAGTTGAATCTTCGCTTTTCTGTGCCCAGGTAAAGTCTTGAAATTACGACCAAATATGCCGCCATTTTGTTTCATGACCGAGTTATGGGGAGATTGGGTTCAGCACTTGTATGACGTCATCCCAGGAACGGAAGGTCTGTTGCGCTTACAAAGTTCTTTGAAGGAAGCTCAATAATTCTAACTCTGAGAGCAAATAAGACATGATTTCAACCGTTAATTAATATTCATGGTATTGTCACATGTAACATTTCTCTTCTAAGAAAAGATTTGATGTTTTACAAACGAATGAGCCAAAAACAGACCGGCTGTTCCTGAAATAAACATATTCCCATCGGCTGATCTCAGAAGCATTTTATGCCCTTTTATACGGTGAAAACAGAAAATTCCAATGAGTCCATTCAGTGAAAAGATCTCCTCTTTAAAACTTGTTTATTTTATAGTGATACAACCCAAACATGTGCATGTACCACGTTTTCAATGTATCATGATATATTCGGTGTGCTGCGTATCGGATACACATAGGATTTAACCGCAGCGACACAAAGTAGTCCAGAATGTAATGGCAGCTAAAATAATTGATGCTCAGGAAAACCTCATCAATCTAACTTCCTTTAAATTTTTTGGCTTCATGAGTCCTACAGTCGTTGACACAAGCGCTCTATTAAAATTGATTTCCAACGTCAACAATCAAAATATATTTCAGAGGCCATGCTAATTCACCGACAGAAGCCCATGTCACTGATCAATACATTGTAGACTGCTAAGAAAACTTGAAGTGTTTACAAATCAAATTGATTAACTTCACCGAATTCAGTTGATTTAGACGATGGTGCCACTCGAACTTCATGCTACATGTAGTAAAATATATCCAATGGCGTCTAAATTTGTGTCAGTTTGTTTACATCAGGTATATGCAAATTATTCTCACATCGCAAAGTTGCGTTCACTTATTTCTAACCAACAGTTTAGACGGATATGCAGCCTCAAATTTTAATTGCAGTAATCTATATTTATTTTATTTTACCTTGCCTTGACTTTGTTTACAGTACTGCCTGAGGATAAGTAGAAGTTCAGCTAATCCTCAAGTCACGTAATTCGCGTCAGCTGAGCTCAATTTCTGTTCTCTTGTCAAATCCACCTTTGCCTTCTTTGAATAGATACCATAAATAAAGACTCTCCCATAAATAGGCACTTACACAATTAATTGCTGATGTTCGTTTAAAATACCGATCTAAAGTCGGATGTTCGCCGTTTATATAAAATAACAATTATTGTTTTCAAACCGCTGCACAATTGCCATTGCCGATGCATGGGTACTTGGTCGTTCACGATTGAAATGTTAAAGCAAAGCTTTCGCTCACCAGCAGCGTACACAGAACCACGAGGTACGGCAGATAAAAGTTATACACGAAGTTAATCTTTTTCGTCTTCCCTTCTTCTGCGCATCTTGCTGTCCATTCCTGGTCTTCAGAACCATGAGGCTCCTTCGAGCTCCTCGCCGCTTCTGTACTAGTTCTACTTCAGAAATGAAGTTAATTTGGTCTTTACTCTACACATAGCCTGACTCTGACTCTGAGGACGAGGAGGACACAATTCCAACACAATTTTACTACTGCCAGGCTTTTACCCTCCAATATGTGCTTTGATGACCCCAACAAACACTTGCAAAAACAGAGATTGACTGAGAAGCTATCTTTCAATCATTCCCGGGATGACGTCCCACCCCGTTGGACCCAGACTCCCTTTTACTCGGCCGTGCAACAAATTGAATGAGACTTTGGCTGTCCATAAAAAATCGAGGATTCAACTAAATCAAATAATTCTTTCGCCGAAATGCTTCAAATGATAAGTAGATTTATTTAGGTGAAAACAAATTTGGGGGGTTAGGTGCACTTTAACCCCAACCAGTTTTAAAAGAATATTACTGAATGTTAATTACATTATTGATATGAATCTTGACATGAAGAGACCATTCAATGTTGAGCATAATTTTTGTCATGGTCATTTGAGTTGTGTTAGAGTTCTGACACAAGGTGGGTTTCTCTGTTTATTGTAGGACGTCCTGGTTCAATCAGTGATCAAGTGGGGATGAAGATGGGAACAATATAACAGACCCAGAAGAGGCCGTAAAAAAATTGCACAAACAGCCTTTGGCTCTAGAATGTGATGAAGGTATCTTCTCAGGTTACATTTTGATGGCTTTTCGGCAAAAGCCACATTTACATAAGTTTTTTCCCTTAATGTCCAAAATCTACTTAAACTCACTCTACTTTTGCATACAGACTGAAAATGGTGTCAGGTATTATGTTCTACACTTATTTTGTGATTTGGGAATCGAAGGATTAGCTTATGACCTTTGTCAAAAACTCAAGAAACAGAAACAAAAAGGATCTAACGCATGGTAATGATTTCTTTTGTTTTAAGTTGGTTTGAACAGCTTTAGGCAAAAGTCATAACATAAGTCACAACATAAGTGCAGAGCTTCATTTCTGAAACCATAACTAGACTGCATGCCAAAGTAGAACAAAGTTAATTTAGAGAAATTTGGATTTTAAGACCAAAAACCGATATTCGTCCCTTTTGTGGGAAGAAAAAAGGGGAGGTAAGAGGGAAATTTGGGCACTGACATGCAAGCATGTGGAGAGAGCATAATGCATGAAGGGAGGGAGTATAGGAAAGAAAGCACCCTAGCTTCAAAAAGGGGGTAAGTAACCATTTGGCCTTAAAACCTCAATTTCCCTAAAAATCATTCTCCTTTGGCCTACAGACTGATTATTATCTCGGGAACATAAGTCTGACTTTAACCTGAAACCCAAAGAAAAGACCTCAACCATGCATCAAAATTTGAACCAATTGGATTAATGTAGGTGGTGCCAGCGTGAAATTGCAAACAAGCAAGTCACATTTGGTTTTGGTTTTGCTTGTAATTGGTTAAGAAAGTGGCATGCATTTTGTTAACCACAAAGTGAAGTTATTTAAGCAAACCCCTATTTGATGCTGAAGTGTATTTTCCACTCTTTATAAATAAATGTTGCAGAAAATACAAATCAATGGCTTTTGTGCAGGCCCTTTGCTATTCTCATCCCACATGCTCCCTTTAGCTTGCTTTGCATGGATGTGCACCCAATCCACCTTTTTCCTTCTTTGTTCCAGGGAAATTAAAATGGGATATGTGATCATTGTCTAAATCTACATTTCCAAGAACAACAGCATGTGACTTTTTCCTTGGAACTTCAATCCCCGCCAAATTTATTTGTAACACTATATGAAAGGTCGCAAATTCTCACATCACAGCATGTCCAGGTGTTCCTTACATTCTCTCTCAACCCATGGCTTCCCCACCCCCACCCAATGTTGGGTTAAAATTGGCCATGCAGAAAAAAATCGCAGGTAGCAGAATTTTTTTTTCTGCGTGACTGATGTGAATTCAACATTGGGGTAGGGCAAATGGGGAGGGTGTTACAATTAATTTGTCTTGGAATTTCTTTAAGTGTTTTCTTTGATAAGCTATTAGAACATGAATGAATGAACAGGATTTCTCCAGTGGGTGTTATAGCATGACTTGATTTGTTTTCTTTAATTCTCCAACATAGTAATAATCGTTCCTCATACAAAAGGCTCACTCCCAGTGTGCATGACAGCAATGCAATACAATGTCACCACCATGGGTAGGATCAGCAGAAACAAGTGTTTAAATTACAGTTATGGCGAGAAACACTTGCAGAGTTTAGGACCTGGTGATAAATACATTTTTTTCCAGACCAGTTGAAACTGTTAACACTTCAATAATTCTGCGTGACTGACGTGAATTCAACATTGGGGAAGGGGAAATGGGGAGGTTGTTACAAGTAATTTGTCTTAGAGTGTAGGTCATTGAGGCCAAGCATGAATGATGCCAACACCTTTAAAATGGTACCATAAAAGCCTAAGATCTGTCTTAAGTGTTGGTCACTCCATAGTCACCATTTAAAAATTAGTATTATCTTTCTGAGCAGCGGAAGAATCTGGAAGAAGACAGGCACATCCCAAATCATTGTCAGGAACAGTTACTGGCAAAGACAAAAACGAGGGTAAAGCAGCCTGTCCAGTTTCAAAGAAAGATGGGAACCCAGACCAGGTAGCGGCAAATGAACGACAAGTCACAGAAAGTAAAGACAAAGTGCTACTTAGTGAGAGGGACGGAAATACAGATAAAGGTACTAACAAGGCTTACAAGTTGGTACTTACAGTGTAGCTATGAAGAAAAGATTCCATATGTATGATGATTATTAAGCGGCCGTCGCTATGGTGACAAGCCGCTTCTTGCATTATCCTTTTTTTTTCTCGATGTTTTCTCCATCAGTTGCCCCTTGCTCCGCTTGGCCAGAGGAAGAAACAATGACAACTAAATTAAATGAATTTTATATTGGCAATGCCGGGGGCTTGAATGTGCGACTCTGAGATCTCAATGCCCATAGTCCACACCTTATCAGATTGGGCCACTTGCTCATCAGTTACGTTAGCCAGCAAATTTTGTAATAATTAACAGGAGTGGTCACCAAAGTCATGAATCGTTAACTAAAGGCCTTTGGAAAAGAAATGGTTAGTTAGAATTGAATTAGTTCAATATGCATTTCATAGCAAAGGAATTTTCAATTGATAGCACTTTTTTTTTATTGGCTTTCAGCAACATATTGAAAAGGTTTGAGAATTGCAAGAAAAGTTGAGAAGTTATAGCTTGATATACCAAACTGCACAAAACACGAAGATCTCCAAAAATAATTTGTTTACTGCTGAATACATGTACACTTTGGACAGATAGATGAAAATTTTTTACTTGTTATATTCTTCAGGTGTAACAATTCATTACAAATAAGCTAACTTTTGTACCTTCATGTGCAGCTAAACCACAAACAGCTTATTAAATATTCAAAACCGGTTATTTTTGCATGTGCTAAAATTAGCGTAACAACAAACATCTCATTAAATATTCAAAACAATTTTTTTTCAGTGAAATTTATTGTGAGCGTAAAAATTTGTATCTCGCTTTGTACTTATTGCTTTACAATAATTTTTATATCTCTGGAAAGCTAAATCAATGTGCTATTTGAATTCTGAAACTATTTTTGTGTTAACAGTAAAATAAAACTGCTATTTCTTTATGAGTGAGTAGCAATTTTAGCATACGGCGACAGCTTTAATTGCATTTCAGGTATGCAGTTTGCTATATACAACTTTACCAACTTGAAAGTTATATGACTCACATTGTATTTCTTGTTAAGGATTAACTTTTACACCACAAGAGAGAGCAAAATTATTGTGTATTTCAAGATTAAACTGTTTGTTATTGTTAAAAAAAAGAAGGGGCCATAGAATACAAAGCAATGTTTCATGACACGAATTTAGTTCATGGTCGACTAATTCACACAAATAGACCATTTTATTGTTCTTTGCTCGGTACCCTGGCCTTTGATTGAATGCAAGGCTAGGGGTGACCTTGTTTTGATACAAACCTACCTGCTTTTCTTATTGAATTTATGCTGATTAAGCACTAGTAAGAATAAGAAAAACATGATTTACATAAGAAAAGCAGGTAGGTTTTTTATCAAAACAAGGTCACCCCCAGCCCCTCTTTCACTGACAACTGTAAAATGGTCTATTGAAAGGCTCTTGCACAAAAATATTTATTTAGGGGTCAGAGTCAGAAATCATGAAAGCCTTTTTAAAAGAAAGGTTTAGTCAGAACGGATCTGATGTACATTTTATAGGAAACAAATTTATTTATTTGAGCGTGTTCCTTTTGATCCTGCTTTGATAAACAAGTGTTGACGGAGTAGTGGGACTAGCTAAGCATGATGGTGCAATACTGTGTGGTGTTGTTTGAACATGGCTTTTCTTTGCAGTGTTGTCTTTTATCGTCGCGTCAACGGATGTAAGATGCTGGTTTAGACCAAATTCTTTGCTTTTGTTGAAATTGTCAAACAAATCAAAGTGCCAGTGTCTTGCCAAGCTTCACCAACAGTTGGCCTTGGTTTCTCAAGTAGCAAATATCCACAGAATCAGATCATCACCTTTCTGTGTTAAATTGCCAAATCGGTTTACAGCTTAAGTGTTGACAAAAGGAAAAAGAAACACAAGTGAAAGGAAAAGAAAAAAAAAGATCAATAATAAAAAAAAAACAACTTACAACAACTAGACTGTCGGGATTTGAACCACCGACCCTAACATTACACATTGTCAAATTTTAAAAGTCTTAATCGTTCAGAGTCACGAATTGTCTGTCATGCAAACTGAAAGGTGGCAAAAACTGAATTACGATCCACTTGAACTATATATGTCCTGTGCATTGATCTGACTTGGATGGTCAAAAAGGCCACTTACAAATTCTTTCAGAATTTCTTGTTTTTTATCAATTTGTTCACAACACATGTTTAAGCTAGTGTTTTTAAGGATGCCAAACAACAACCAGTTAGAAATACTGGCATGCAGGGTTTTAAATAATACTGTAAATGAAATTATTATTAGTTATCTTGGTCCACCTGAGAACAAAGAAAATAAGAGGTCCAGTTAACAACATGTCTATAGTTTTTATACCATAAATATTGTTACTGAGTTTCAGCGGTCTTTAGGGAGCAGTATGGATACCTTGCTGGTAATCTGATAATATAACTGCTCTGATATTACACTATACAACTTGACTGTGTATATAGGGAGTAAAAACCAAGGACACACATAATAATTATGCAAAATGTAAATAAATCTTAAATGAGAGGAAGATTTTTACTGACAGTGATGCACACTGAACTGAAAGGACCTTCTTTGTTGTTCATTGTTGTTTATCTGTAGTTTGTTGTGGTATCATTTCACATATTTATTCGCTCGCAAACTAATTGTAGTGCACATCAGTTATATTAATCTTAGACTGATTTTTAAATTGCTGTCTGTCACTTTCTTTAGAATCTGTCAACATCAGTAGCATTAAAAATGATGTACCAACAGGAAAAAGTGAGATGTCCCCCAAAGAATTGTCAAGTTACAAAGGCAGAAGTCCAGGTGAAGATGTTAATGAGTTTGGAGGAAGGGTTCAAAACGGCAGACTATAGGGGACCAGAAATCATCACCTGTCATCATTGAAAAAAGCCTGAATGAAGTTGCTACATGTAGTGCAGTGACAAGCAAAGATAGTTCTGTAGAATTCTAAAAGTAATTCACCCCCCTCCCCCAAAGGTATCATTAATTTTTTACCTTCCTATTGAACCCCGAAAGTAACCCCTCCGTCACTAGAATGCAAAAAATATGTTTCCTCTTTCATATTTACCATGAAAATCACCAATAAGCTTGGGCCATCGATCGTAATTAGAGAAATAAAACATGTGAATATATATCTTAGGACACTAATAACATAGCCAAGACGTGTACAGAGCAGATGAGAAATTGTCTCAATTTTGATCAACTTTAATATGCGCAGTTACGCGTCCTCTTTGTGTAAAACTACCGCTGAATTAGGAACATTTTTTAACCATCCTGAAAGTAGCGGCCCCTTTGGCCAGCTAAATCTGAAAGTAACAGGGGCTGTTACTTTTGGAATTTTATGGTAGTCAAGCTGGAAGTGGAAGTGAAGTGGACCAGAATGCAGGTATCAGTAGTGATCCCCCATTCAAATATAAACTGAAATGCCTCACAAACAGAGCAAGAGACAATTCCAGACTGAAAAAAGCTTATTTAATGACTACCATGAATAGGGAACGTATAAATACAAGTTGTTAACAAGTATTACTAATCATACTTGAAACTAAAAACAAAATCTGTTGATGAGGTTTCAGCTATGGCAAGTGCCCTTGATCACAAAGGCCTGGTAATTTTTAATCACATTCTCTTTTTTTTTTTGTTTTACCTAGATACTTCAGTTTAATATCAAGACCAGAAAGTTTAAGTTATGTATTTTTAATTCTCCAGAAGTCCAACATCATCCTAAAGAAGGACAACTCTCAGCAAGCAAAACGAACCTAGTAGCAGACTTAAAAAGAATTGCCTCAGAGAAAGATTACGAAGTTTTTGATAATGAAGGGAAAGGAAATTGCATGTTCATTGCACTGTCCGATCAACTGGCTCTGAAGGAAATCTGTACAGTTTCTCATAAAGAGTTGAGGCAGTCAAGTGTGGAATACCTCAGAAACAACCCAAGGATGCCGGTCAGTTACAATGAACTCTTTGTATTGCTTGAGCAAATTGTGATTGAAACTTTATTAAGGCAAATAAAAAAAACTGCAAGGCCAATCACTGTGGCAGACACGGTATTTAACACTTCAACTTTTGACCCTTTCATTGCCCAGGGCAATTGTGAAAGAGATGCTAACATTTAACACTGTTAAATAATATAATCAAGCTTATGAAAAGTACTTTCTTGTGGTGGTAAACAATAAAAAAGCTTGGTGCTAAAATCCAAATTTCTATAAAATTGTCTCTCCTTTGGTCTACAGACTGCTTATCATGTCCAAAAGACAGGTCTATGCTTATTTTGCCAAGCTGTTCAATTACTGTATCTTACAAGTACTTGTTGGGAAGACAGATTAATTTACCAGTTAGGTTTTTAGTGCCAATTTTATTGGCTGTGATTATGTTATAGTGTCTATCCAACAGTGAACATTGAGTGGAATGACAAATTGCTCCTATAAATTTTACCAGATCTGGCTGATTTTATCGTGAATGGAAGGCCAGTATTTGATGTACACTATATCATGGCTGATATGCTATATCGACTGAGCCAATCAAAACTCTGAAATTGCATAGTGTGCGTGACCGGCGTAAACGAGGAGGGGGATTGGGAACAAGTGGAGGTAATTTAAATTAAGCTGGTTTAAGATAAGATAAGATAGATAAGATAACTTTATTTATACACGGTATTTCCATCAGCTTAATTAATTATTATCAACTAACTCTCTATCTACTTAATTACAATCACAAGAGAATAAAAAATATAAACAGTAAAAAACAATAAAGGCTGCTTTTCTTGGAGGGCGTGTTTAAAATCTTACTTAAACTACTTAAAACTTACTTAAAACTGTGGCGACTCAATTTAGTCTTAAAATCTCTCAAGGAAGTCGCTTGTGTTAATTCCAGGGGTAAACTGTTCCACAACTGAGCTCCACTGTACGAAAGGCTTCTCTTTAGATAATCAGTGCAGGGTTTTGGAAGAGCTAGTGAGTTTTCAGTATTCCTCAAAATTAATGATAAGAATTCTCACTATCACGAAAAACAAAACTTGATCTTAAATATTCAGGCATCATGTAATGTAAGATTTTGTACAACATAATAGATTTCTTTTCTAATCTTTGATGCCAGAGTCACCTCCGTAATGCCCAGAACAATTCATTCAAATTACTGACATCAAAATGCGGGCAGCCCGATTTTGAAGCTTTTGAAGTCTATCAGAAAGGCCTTTGTTACAGTTTCCCCACTCCTCACTACAATAATCGAAGTGAGGCTGACCAAGGCTATTACAAACATTGACTACAATATTAAAAGGGATTTGATGTCGTATGCGCTTTATTGCACCAATGGCAGAAGCAATCTTTTTGCAGATATTTTCTATATGACTTTCCCAATTTAAAGTTTGATCGATGCAGACCCCAAGAGATTTAGTTGATGCTACCTGCTCCACGGTCATGTTAGTTATTGTTACAGAAGGACAATCTGAAAGATTCCATAACTTCTGTCTGGATGCAATTAGCATAAACTAAGAGGTCAGACCAAAAGAAGTTTTTTAATATAAACAGGTGTAACCCGAAATGTTTCCATTGTCTAAAACATATTTTGTAATAGTAAGCCAATATAGCAAATGGTTCCCCTGGTTTTTCTCTTGAGACTTGAAGGCAGATGTACTCCTTTCATAAGGGTGGTCATCACTTCTGCTGAAGAAGGGTAGAGGTATTGCTGAAATGTATCATTTTCATACACCATTATTTTATTCAACTTATTAATGATAATAGAAATTGCACTTCTGTTACAGGCCTGTGGAACAGAACTTTTTGGTTTTCTCGAGAGTGAGAAACGCCCCCCATGGGATGAATACCTAGAAAATATGGCGAAAGACGGCATATGGGGGGATAACATGATTCTCTATGCTGTGGCAAACTATTATGGAGTAAGGATAAGGGTGGTCAGCGACCTGTCACAAGCACATGAGCGAGTCATCCGCCCACAACCAGAATGTCCTGTTAGGAACAACAAGGAGCTGGTGGTGGGGCATGTTAGTGAACTTCACTATGTTAGCCTGCGACCCAAGCATGGTAAGGTTCACTTGTCTACATATTGTTATCATAGTAAACTTTTGAGTTCTTCAAGTCTCTTCCCACAACAGAATCATTTTCTTATGTTCCAACAAATGGACTCCAGCTGATGATGTCACTCTAAGCTCCAAGACTGGAGGGAGAGCGAGAGGGCCAGGGTGTGGCATGATGCAATCATGTATCATAATAATAATAATAATAATAATAATAATATTAATAACTTTATTTCATTGTCAATCTTCTAGCTAGCCTATAATAGGCTTACTAATTGGGGACACTATCCTACTTAAAACGTACAATAATCTTTAGAATTTACAATAATAAAATCCTTAGGCTACAATGACTATATAAAATAATAAAGAACATATCTAATAATTAGATAGGAGCCCTTCTCCCTTTGTTGACCAGGAATTTTCACAGCAGTTGTTCTATTCATGCCCAGCCTGCTACTCCCCCCACTCTGTGATGGAATCATGACACATTTGAAAATTGACCACCAAAGTTGATATATATGGGAATGAATATATAAAAATCATATATTTGAACTGTGGAATAAAGAAATGAATATGTGAATGATGATCGCAGTTATGAACACTACTTATACAGCAGTGAAAACAAAGCCTGAAAAAAAATTAAGGCTTGTACGGGATTCGAACTCACAACCTCTGGGATACCAGTGCAGTGCTATACCAACTGAGCTAACAAGCCATCTGGGAGCTGGCCGCTTGGTTCGTAATATATCCCGTACAAGCCTGAATTTTTTTCAGGCTTTGTTTTCACTGCTGTATAAGTAGTGTTCATAACTGCGATGATCATTCACATATTCAAAGTTGATATACTTAAGCAACACATGTTGAACTGAACCGTTGCCAACAGGCTTCCTGCACCTTACAAACGACTTATTGACGATACCAACAACAGAGAAACAATAGACAAACCGACTTTGACTGACAATACACCTATGGATTGACGTACGGATTGACTAACAAAAGACGGATCGAAACGCACCAATCATGGTTTACAGTCTTCACAGCCAATAACATCACGGCTTAACTGACAGACAACCAATAACATCACGACTTCGTTGACCAATCAGATATACCATCTCTTCACGTTACTCCAATCACTTCTCTGATGATGACTTCTGCTCAGGTTGTCGAAACGTCAGTCAATGTCACCACAAACAGTCCTTCTCAGGACTACACTCACCTGGACGACTTAGTTATGATATGACTCCTGGGTTCAAACCATTTACGATTTCATCCTTACAACCAACTTAGCCAACTTGCGGTTTCTTGAGCTTTGAGGTGGGCGAAGCCTGTCAGTCAAACTTAATAATTAATAACTGCGTGGGAAGATCATCTTAAGTTAGATCTTGAAGTAAAAAAAAACATCATTTGTGTGTGAAGCGTTAAGTCAGAAAAATTTACTTTCAGTATCAAAAAATTACTTGACTTGAAATATTCCTAAGCTTACTTTTTCTCTAGTGAAAAGACTACCATTGAAGTCTCTTTTTCCTAAAATCATGACCTTTTCTATCCTCGCTTTCCTTATCTTTGGTTTAAGCTGCTACTGTTCTATAGGGTCATTCTGAATCTGTGTGCGTCATGTTATACTTCTAGCATTATAATAAATTTGACAAAATTACTAAGTTCCGATTGTTTGGGAGCAGTATGATCCCAAATTGTACCCGAAGGATTACCTGTGACGTTTCCATGTCAACGGCAAATGAGCATACTGCAAAGTTGAACATTAGCAACAACGAAATGACTGACAATCTTTTTCCAGTTTGCAGTGAAGATGTACTTCAGAATTTAAAAAGCAAGGAACGATAACACAGAAAAACACACAGCCTGGATCCATGTTGACGTAGCTGGCCTGAGGAGCGCAATATCGAAGTTTGAAACCTCTTGATTTTTTTTATTCTGTGTTCCTTTAGGTGTTCCACGTCCGGCTGCAAGTGAGTCACCTAGTGGGGCATCACCTTTTGTAAATGGCCACTCAACCTACAAACCTACTTTTCCAGCTGAAATTGGAGAGGATGAAATACCAGATGAAACGAATATTGGGGACCACAAAACGCTATCCAATAACAAGGGCAGTGGCTTTGTTGAAAGAATTGGTGCAGCGAAATATGAGGACAATAATGAAGCCAGGAGTAGTGTTACGAAACCTGTTACAAATGCATTCCCTGGTAAATATGAGCAGAATTATAATGCACCTCCACTTTTACAACAACTTGATGGTAAATTGTTGGAAATAATTACTAGATTCTAAAATTTAGTTTAAAACGTGAAAATAATATTTAACTGTTTGAATGTAGCTATTGTCGGAAGTAAATAAAGCAGAAACTCTTTTGTGTTAAACAATTGGGCAACCGAATGACGTCACGAAATCCAAATGGTGGTGCCCAGGAAATGTAAAAGTGAAAATAGATGATAATGATATCAATTTTTTTTGTCAACTTAAATGTTATTTCCATGTTTCAAAACAAAATTTGGAATCTAGTGATTATTTCCAACAATTTAGCGTCAATTTGTTGAAAGTGGAGAGGAGAACATTCCTCCTCTACCACAAATGTCTGGCCTAATCAACTTTGTTTCATCTATTTACAAGACTAGCATTTGAACATTAGGGATACTCCAGTGAGCACTTGAAAAACGGAACACAACAAACAAATTCACTGATCGACATTACTTTTTAGGTGCGGTCTTTGATGAGACGAGTAGACTAAAACGTTACTGGACCTTAGATCAAAGTCATTGGTCACTTAACGTGTCATCCAGTTTTTTATTAGTTATTCATTTTGATCTTGTAAAATGTCAGCTAGTGTGACGTTGAGTTATTAGACTGCCTTATGAAATGAAGAAAAGCTCTAAAATTCACAATATGAAATAAACCTTTTTGAAAAATTCTGAACGGATCTCATCTCATCTGCCGTTATAAAAATTATTATGCCTCATCCTTCTGACTTCCGTTAAATCTGGGGAGGTGCACAAACTTTAAATTTAGTATGAGTAGCTCTAACCTTTATCTAAATAGTTACCCGGCATATTATTATTTTTCTGCTTTGATATCCGATCAACTCAGCTGGAGTATGCCTCGCGAACAGAACTTTCGCTCACACCTCACCCCAGCGTTGTTGGTTTCGTCGTGTCAATTACAGCTCTGTCCCTCCCCCAGGGTGCAAATTGTTACTTCGGTCTCGCCGAAGATTCAAGTCTCCCGCGTGAATAGTAATCGGAAATTTTGAATTTCCCTCGCGTGTTAAAAGTCTTTGTTTTAGCCTAAATCGTTTTTGACCATACACGGTCAAAAACGATCAACTATAACAATATCTTTTGTTTGCGAATTTGAGCCGCTTTTCTTGATACGTTAATGAAACTAAATATTGTTGTCCAGGCAGGCGTGAATCCGTGGTAATATTTGCAATGTTTTATGCATCTTCTTTTCTTTAGCTCCAAGAGATGTGGCTGCGACGTCACCCTCGTTGACCTTCTCTGAGGAAGAGGCAAATGCAAAAAAGCTCAACAGGCTACTGATAGAGGGTGGAGCAGCCGCTCTACGAAAAGTTTTTGATAGAATCCACCCTCCTGAAAAGTTGAAGGGACATCTCGACGCCAAAAAATCAACACTAGAGGGACTCCGGGATGAAAAAATACTGAACGAGCGCCAGTGGCTGAAGCTTTTCCCAAGCGATGGAGCTACACCAGAGTCCAAAAGTTTTGACTTCAAACTTTTATTTATCATTTTGACCACAATTTCTGGACTACGCAGCAGCCCACAAAAGTGGTGCCACAAACCACCTGAAAGATCCAGCTCTCTTGAAGCACAAATCTCTCGGTTGAAGTATCATCATGATCAGCTGTACCAGACGAGAACCAGCATTGACAATAAAATGTTTTCGTCCCTGTGGCAGGAAGTAAGTGCTATTCTTGTTGAGTTTGGATTGGAACAAACAGAAATCGACAGTTATAAAGTCACTTGTGCAGAGGAGGGATGTGGTGGATTGCCTAGCCGAGTGGATGGGCCAAGATATGAGGACATGTGCTTAAAAATGGACTTGATGCGTCAAGAGATTAATGACATTCGCAGGATTTTGTTCGCTCTCCAAGAAAGTGTTCGTTGCAGCTCAGGGAATGGTGCACCCACTACAGGTTGGTATTGAGAGGTTTTCCCTTTTAATAATGTTAATAATGGTTGTGTTGTAGTGTCGTTGATCTTATATTAACTACGATAGCCTTGAATTATCCGGGAGAAACTGACCAACGGTAAAGTGTCTATGAGAATATATTCCTCCTTGGTTTATGAACATAACAACAAAGGCTATGCACATTTGCAGTGTTGTCAGTCCATATTATGCGACAGCGATGGTGCTGTGCTGCTGGTTGCCTGTGTAGTGTTTGTCCTCAAGTGACTGTTTAGGGCAATAAGGGGGGGGGGGGGGGGAATAGTTACTGTCAAGTCGGACAAAGCGAGTCCATTATGGTATGAACTGATGAGAGTGCTGGCTGGTATCGTCTGTCCCTAGTATTTGGGTGTACCCCAGTGCTGTACACACGAGTTGCGGTGCCTCTTTTATTCCGTTTACAGTTAAGTTATTGCATGACCAGCTAACACTGACTTAACCAACTCAAACTTTCAGAGAGAAGAGAGACCAAAAGCACAGCTTCTCGGACAGAAGATCTCCTGGGAGGTGTACATCAAGCTCTGTTAGACACGGCTTCTCAGACAGAAGATCTCCTGGGAGGTGTACATCAAGCTCTGTTAGCTACGGCTTCTCAAACAGAAGATCCCCCTGGAGGTGTGCATCAAGCTCTGTTAGACACGGGTTATCAGACAGAAGGTTTCCTGGAAAATAAAGATCAAGCTCTGTTAGACACAGCTTCTCAGACAGACGTTTCCCTGGGAGGTGAAGATCAAGCTCTGTTAGAGAGAAGTTCACAACAAGTGGAGGAAACAGTGGGCAGTAAGTTAAGAGATCAATTCTGTACTGAAGTTGTGCTAATGTTCAAGTCTATATTTGGTGAAATCCTCAAGTGTGACTCTGAATGACTGTTGTCTGTCTTTAAAGAATTATTATCCATCATATTCACAATAATCTCGATTCCTGTTCCTCCTTTCCGATAAAAAATCACACTGAAAAAAAAAAGGTCCCTTTTATGACAGTTTTATGTTCTATTTTCGCCTGCTGTCAGTCACGAGGTTTTAATTTCGCTGTCAATTCTGAAGTTCAATGCCCTCAAGATCTCTAACTCAACGCATTCGCTTTTAAACACTGCTGGCCGGTATCGTCTGTCCCTAGTATTTGGGGAATTGGGTGTACCCCAGTGCTGTAAACATGAGTTGCAGTGCCTCAGTTATTGCCTTTAAAGGTAGCATATTTCATGACCAGCTCACACTGACTTGAACTTTTAGGGAGAAGAGAGACCAAAGACACAGGCTCTCAAACAGAAGATCTCCTGGGAAATGAAGATCAGGCTCTGTTAGTCACAGCTTCTCAGACAGACATTTCCCTGGGAGGTGAAGATCAAGCTCTGTTAGAGAGAAGATCACAACAAGTAGAAGAAACAGTGGGCGGTAAGTTAAAAGTGATGATAAGGTGGTAAGGTTCGTGTGCAAAGTACCAAGTTGTACGAAGTTTTCATGGAAAACGTATAAACCAGTAGCAATACAAGACAGCACCACCCAGTTTGTTCATCGAGACATCGCAAGACATTACAGCGCAATACATCGTTATTTGACCCAACACGAATTTAACCAACCGTCTTAAAATTTTGAGGACCTCTTACGATAAGAACTGCTCGTTAGTTTTGGTTGGAATGTCAAACTTGAGGAAAAAAGCAGCAACAACCAAATTGAACCAGCATGCAGATAGAGAGAGCGTGAAAGAGACTTACATCTTCAGTTCCAATAATATTAAAATGTTTTATCGTTTGTCTCACGATGTAGTCCCTCAGAGATTTAAGATTGCAACATTTCGACTTCTTACTGCTAGTCTTCTGTAGGCGACGGGGTCGAATGATTTTTTTCGTCACCTTTTGTATCGCAGCGGTTGGCTTATCTCAAGGGACTACATCGTGAGACAAACGATGATACGTTTTCTATAATTGTACTTACCACGATGAACAATGAGCAACGTTTTCGCGATCTTCAATTCCAGTTTTGGTGCACGTGACCTCAAGAATTGCCACAATTGCTCACATTTACACAGGAATAAGTTAGTGGGAAATCTCCATTTACAAAGCGGAACAATAAAAAATTGATGGAGGGTGCGACCTTTGTGAATAACCCCTTCCTTCTTCTCCTCTAGATGCTTCACCAGAGTGTTTGGATAGTGATGATGACCCCGCAGAGTGGCGGGATATTGATGAAAATGCCGATAACAACACACTGCATCATTTTTTGATGATTTCTTTTTGCATGATTTTCAGCCATGTCGAACGCTCATTGTTTGCGGGCGAGTTCTCGCCTAGTTAAGTAATGTTTAATAAATGAGCAGGAGTGTTTTATCAAGTATAAAACACGAGGCGCAGCCGAATTTAGGACTTGATAAAACACGAATTGCGAATTTATTGAACGGCTTAAAGAGCTTTACGTACATCTATCCATTCTTACACTAAAATTTAGATTTTGGGTTTTTCGGATGTAAAATTTCGTCGTATCTTTATCAGATATAAAGACACTCATTAAAAATTAATTTCTGTTGTATTTCCTTCATGAATTTTTTAAGTACAAGTTCAACGTACACTAAACAGTAAGTGTTGACATGATGCACGGTTATCGTTCATTTTCAGTTCTAGAATGAGGTTTGTATGAATATATGATATTTTTTACCAGCGAATATAAGAGTTCTTCCACTCTAGACACATTTCCTTGTAAATTGGCGTGTACATAGTAAATTTAGCGATTTATATTTTATATAGTCAAAGTCGTCGCTGTTATGCGATGCGGATTTGCGCCGCAAAAGAATAGTGATTTAATTCTTTCTTAGTTTCCACCACCTTGACATGATGCACGGTTATCGGTTATCGTTCATTTCCAGTTTTAGAGTAAGATTTGTACGAATATATGGCATTTTTACCTGAAAATATTAGAGTTATCTTAATCTAGGCTCATTTCTTCATAAACAGGAAGATACAGGTAGCCTATACTCGAGCCGGTCGTCAAAAGCGACTTCACAGAGAATGCGTGACTCCCACGTCGTAAATATGAGACTGAACGGACGTTGAACCAAGTTTAGGATAGATTAAAATTCGCGATTCTGTTTCAATTTTTGAGTGGAATTTAACCCGTTTCTTTGAAAGCAAGGTTAAAGGTTTTTCTGGGACATGAACTTCAGAACTATTGACAAGCATTTTACATTCTACAGCACTCGGCACAATATATTTTGTAATCTCATTTCTAATTAAGAGAAGTTCAATCTTCCGGGTGAGTGTAGTCCTGAGAAGGACTGTTTGAGGTGACATTGACTGACGTAATCAGAGTCAAGTGATTTGTGTAACGTCAGTGGATTGTATAAGAACTCTGGTCGTTGATCTGATTGGTCAACGAAGTCGTGATGTTAATGGTTGTCTGTCAGTTAAGCCGTGATGTTATTGGCTGTGAAGACTGTAAACCGTGATTGGTGCGTTTCGATCCGTCTTTTGTTAGTCAAATGTTCGTAGGTGTATTGTTAGTCAAATTAGTCGGTTTGTCTTTTGTTGATATCGTCAATAAGTCGTTTGTAAGGTGCGGAAGCTGTTGGCAACGGTTCAGTGGTGTCTGTTCTAAGTTAGTAAACCAACTTTCCAGTGCCACCTGTTGGTGGTAGTTGCTACAGTAGGTAATGCATTTAGCAGAGTCCCAATCGATGTGTGGTTTGTCAGTAAATGGTGTTCAGCAATGTTATTGTTGATGTCACCAATTCTCGTGGCTCGTTTTTGTTCAGTCAGTCGCACGTTCAAATTTCTGCCAGTCTCACCGATATAAGTGACCTGACAGTCGCAGCATTTGATCTCGTAAACTGCTCCCTGTCTGTCCTTTGGTTCGTCTTTGTCCTTAACGTTAGTCAATAGTTGTAAAGTTGTGATTGGTCGGTGAGCAACACGGATATTGTAAAGGTTGTAGTATCAAACAATCGTTCTCAGGACTACACTCGCCCAGACGATCGAACTTCTCTTAGTTATGATATGACTCCTGGGTTCAAACCATTTACAATCTCATTTCACTTTAACACGTTGTTATACCTCCAACGTCGTGTGTAAATTCCACATAATACTTGAAACTTAACGGACGACAGAGGATTTTGCTTAGGGTAACAGACGATACGTGAGTCCCGCGATTAAGTATAAACTTGTCATGTGAGACCGAACGGACTTTGAACCAAGTTTCGGAGGCTTTTGGCCGACTGTTTGAAGTCTGCGGTTTGGAATCCGGAATGTTTGAGCAGAATTTAGCTCGTGTCTCACAAATCAACAACGATCAGAATCGTTAGGATTTAATGTTTCTGGGACATGAACTTAAGAGGGATTTACAAACATTTCACATTTCACATTTCACGCAGCCCTCCAAACTATACTCTGTAATCTCGTTTCACTTTACAGGATGGTGCGCGGCCTACACATTTTGAACACACTGATCTATCTCCTTCGTCGCGTATAATGCGACGAATCGCCCATTCCCTACTGAACTCGTTACCTTACAGCCCGAGTGAAAATTGCATAATAATTTTCTAGAGTCAGCCTAGCTGACCTTTAAAGGAACTATTTTATTGGTTTTATTGGTTCAGAACTCCATAAGAGCATATTAATTAGAATTAATTATAGTTTTGCAGAAAAAGAAAAAGAATGATATGTAACTAGAGTCGGTCTAACAGACTTTAAAAGGAACTATATCGTTATTGTTTTATTGGTTAAAAAACCATTTAACATACCTCTATTTAACAACTCCTGCGAAATCGCACGGAATATCACCTGATACTTAGCCGACGAGGCCGTAGGTTGAGTTGGCTAAATTCAGGAGATATTCCGTAAGTTTGAGCAAGATAATGGTTTTATTATTCAACACACTGATAACAAAGCGAATTTTTGTGAGTTTATGGCAGAATAGCTGGAAAAGCCGCCATTTTTCTCCGCGACACAAAATTACGTACATCGAAGGATATCTATCGAGTGCGCACAATGAATGTTGAGAGCGCTATGATCGTATTTAGACATTGTCACGATGTGTTGAATAATAAGAACGCATATAAATTTTTTTTCACCTGGCAATGATAGCGCTGGACATTGACGGTAGTTTTAGAAGAATAGTTTGTTATTGATCAGAATTAATTATACATAGTTTTGCAGTCTATGGAAAAAAATGCATGTCATTGTATTTAGCGTCAGCCTAGCTGACCTTAAAAACGAATTACATTAGAATTTTATTCATTAATTCACACGTCTTTAAGAGGATGGAAATATATATCCACCAAGGAAGTGTTTTTCGCCGTGAATTTCGTAAGATAATTTTTATTTGTTCCGAGAAGTTATTGTTTCATCCAGGAACATTTTGGGGAACTCGAATCAGCGGTGGATAGAGTAGCTTTCGGCTGCTATTTCCACAGCATTTCTCCATCTCCCAAACGTACGAATCATCGCACTTAAGTAATACGGAAATGACTGACAGTTGATTCTAATTATTAGGCCTTATTTTTTTAGCTTCCACGTGCATACCGAATTACAGTCAAGTCGGGAATAAATACCTATTTCGTTGTTTTTGAGTGGACAGTTTTTGCGGCCTTTCTGTGGACATCATGGAAATGATCTGCCTAGGAGGTTGCGTTTTATAAAGGGAAGTTTTACTGGTAAACTGTAGCAATACAACCCTGCAAACTTCGCCCAAATTTCTACCGAAACTTCTCAATTGCGCGTACGAAAACTACAGCTACGTAATTAGCATACACAGTGTCCAAAGTAAACCGTGTTTAACTTGGTTTTGCTTTACTTTGTGATTGGTTAGAAATACGTTCCACTTTCCCAACCAATGAGAAGCAAAACCAATCGTGACTTGCACGCGCGCATTTTCCCGCGCTTGGCGCCGGCTTCACTGTAATTGCCTCGAAATCTGATTGGCCCATTGCGCTGTTTGTATTCATTGTGATTTGCCAGAGTGGTTGCACTGGTTTCGGTTTTACGACACTCAATTGAAAGGCGCTCTACATTCACGCGCACAATAGGTTCTTTTCCTTTTAAGGTTCGCAGCCCTCTTCCCCCAAGACAAAGTTTATATAACTTTATTGACTTTATTGACTTTTTTAAAATCTATTTATTCATAAAAAAGGCCTTTGTAGCCCGCAATAACTATTAGAAGGTTCGCATTGCCAAAGTAAAACTGCAACGTTTATTTTAAAACTTCTCACAAGCTAAATACAACCAACCCTAACGATCAAGGTGACACTTCCTCCAGTAATCGTTTCGAGCAGATCCGCCCGCGGGGAGGTGTTGTTTCATGGAGTTACTGTTTTAGCGACGATTTGATTAGGGAAGTTATCTATTTAACTAACGATCGCTAATTGAAAAATAAAAATAGTTGTCAGCAAAAAGGTACTATGGAAATCGCTAACCGCAGTTGTCGCCAAGTCTTAAGGGAGATGTAAATTATGTTGCCTCTAGAATTGACCTTCAGGTAACGGTATAAACATTAACGTGTCTTCTATTCCTTTGTACGCTTGTGATAAATCAGGTCTAACATTAACTCATTACAACAGCTTAAGTGGTACCAAAACCTTTAGAATCCTCTCTGGAATATCGTTTGTGTGTAAGTTGATTTTCACCAACACAAAAATCGTCATAATAGGTGGATGACATGACCACATGTGGACGGAGAAAAGGTCTGGGGTTTTTTCCGTTCATTCACAGCTACTAATAATGCCAGTACAGGTTCTGGGAGAGTTCGCTTGGACGTAAGATGGCTGTGAGATGGATTTTCTTGCGGTCAGGATTTTTCATGTCATGTAGCAGGGCGAATCTGTTGTTCCAGCTCTTGCACGCATCTTTGTCCCATTACTTGCAGAATGCGACGAACAGCATTCTGTAACACACTTTCCAATCTTGGGTCCTTACTGACAGACAGATAGACAGACAGGAAATAAAAAAATAATAACAATTACTGTTATGATAGAGCCGTTTTCAATTGAGTGCCGATAGTATGTAATTGTCGTCTGCTTTGCTTTTGCTTTACTTCGCTCTGTGATTGGCCAGCAAAACTCGCGCCAACTTTCTCAACCAATGGGAAGCTAAACCAAAACCAATCGTGAATTGCACGCGCGCATTTTCCCGCGCTCCCGCATTTACTTCGAAATCCTGATTGGTTGATTGCGCCATTTGCTCTTGCTGTGATTGACCAAAGCAATTGCCTAACTGTCGGTTCTACGACACTAAATCGAAAATCGCTTCATAAACACGACGAACGAAGCACACAGCTTCAAGCGAAGCGAGTTGCATAACTAGAGATTACATCTAATATATACAAGAAATTTGCTCGTTAATTGCAAAAGCCTCCGCGCATTCGCGTCCTCTTTGTAATTCAAATTTCTGTACGATATCTATAATGGTAATAGTAATGAATTTATATACCGTATATATCACATAGTTTCATGGCGGTTTACAATTGTTCTCTAGGGTGAGATTGGACATCAGCCTGTAAAGGCGCCTCTGGCAGCCGCTATCAGTCCATATTTGACCTCACCCACCCACCCAACCCACACGTGAATGTCAGATGAAAGATAGAGATAGACCACCACACCTGGAACTACGTCCCCTAACCTTTTCGAACAGTTCGTGGGTTCTTAACGTCCCACAGATAATTAGGAACAGGTGTTGTAAGACGAGACCTACGGTTTATCGTCCTTATCGGAGAAGACGAGAAAGTCTAACCGTTTGCAGATGTAGACCCTGAGTGTTGGTCCGGCCGGGGTTTGAACCCGCGACCTCCCGCACAGTAGTCCGATGCTCTACTAACTGAGCTAACCGGTCGGCGGATAAAAAGAATGGAAGGCCGACGTTGCTATAGCATAAAAATTACTCAGTATGAGTTTCAAACGGTAATGCGAGGAAACAAAATACAATGATGTCAGCGAACCTATACTCAAATCAACAGTGGTTTGACGACTCACTAACATCTTGACCACGCTGATGACTGTTTGACATTCTCTTTTGTACACCTATAATTGCAAGCACATTTTATCTCGTATTTCCTCGTATTCGTATTCTTGTAAAACCTGAGGACTGAGCAGTTCGTTCTCAGAGTAACATAAGCACATGATCTCTCACCCCCCCCCCCCCCCCCCAAAAAAAAAAAAAAAAAAACTTTCAAGAGATAATAGCCAATGCAGGCGAATAACAACTCTGTCAAGTAGTGGAAAGAAACTGCCACAAGCCGTCTGAGGTCAACTCCCAAGCACGCTACATTACACAGAGCTCATTTTTTACAATTTCATGCATTGCAGCTCACTCTCTTTGTACGCAATTTAAAGCTTGAGCGGGAATCATGAACTCGGGACCGCTAGGGCAACTACTGCACAGTTTCCTTAGGTTTATATGCCACTGTGCACAAACGGAATACCGCAAAAGATAGTTACCTGTTCTATTTCCTCCTTCTTCTTCCGAAGTCGTTCCATCTTGGTAGCTATCAAGTCACTTTCCTTTCCAATACGATTAGCGTTATCGTCCATGAGAACTCCCTTTGTGGTCTGCTCCTCAACAACGGTACCATCTTTGACAGTAGGAAAAGTTCGATTGTGCTGGCCTAACCGTCCAAGATGTTCTGATAAAGGTGACATGTTGATAGTTGCAGGGCTTTTACTGTCACTTTGAGAAAGCACAATGCTGTCTGTATCGTTGGTGCTGTTGCTTTGAGGAGAGGAAAGTGCCAGCAGTTCGCTATTCACATCGTCAGGTTCATTGTCTTTAACCCTTTCCCCACTACCAATGTCATGCCTATGGAGTGACAAGCTGTTTCTTCCTGGTGCAAGTTCCAAATCGGCCCCAATGACTGGTGAAGAGGTGGTTTTTCCGATACATTTTGATCCACGTCCTAAGGTTGCCTTGAAACCTTGACTATACAAAGGACTGGTCATAGTAGATGGAGAGGACACGGCTGTCATTTCGTTACCATTCAAATTCCCAGAATCGTTAACCACAAGCATGTCCTCTGTCATAACATTTTTGTTTTTACTGACTGATAAACCATTACTTCCGGGTACAAAGTCCAAATCTCCGGAAGTGACTTTGCAAGAGCTGGTATTCCTCGCGTATTTCCGGCCAGGTTGGGCCGTCCTCTTGCCGCTCCGACCAGGCACGTGATTGGTCAGTATAATGAGCGTTAGAGGCTTCCGTGGTACCTTACAAGGGAGGGATGCCTCATTTAAAGTATCTGTGTGGTGTCTCTTGTTAGCAAGGCGAGAGTACGAATTGGGCACTGACTGCACCTTTTGAAAACGTGAAAGTTCATACGTTGCACATGAAGCTCCCTCGTCCAGTTCACCTTCAGCGTTCGCCGTTTTATTTTCCAGAACTGAGCCTTCCGTCGAGGCCTCGCTCTCCGACAAAGATTCGTTTACAGTCCCCTCGGGTGTCACTGGAACCCTAACTGGCCCACAGTTACTCTTAATGTTTACATCTAGAACACAGTCTTCCGTACTAATACTGCAGTTTGTAGAGCGTTTTTTTATTTGGCTTTGGGCCTGGTTAGTGGTAGCAGCTGAGAAAGAATATTGTAACTCCTTTGTCTTGATTTCTGAGGAGACTGAGAAATCTTTGAAGCAAAACTCGGCGGAAAACCTTCATTACCTGTATCAGAAGTCCTTGAAGTAGAAGGCATGCCATTACAGATCTTTCCATTTTTATTGCTATTTATTTCTTTATTCATATTCTTCTCATCACTGCTTGGGCGTCTTTTACGAAGGCCACCGGTTACATTAGTAGGACAAACTCTAAAATGCCTACTTTCGTTTCCACGTCTATCTGAACAAATATTTACAGCCTCTTTGACTCTGTTATGCACTTCCTTGTCACAGACACGAGTTGCTTCGTTTCCCTGTCTCAAAGTTGCGTCATTAGAACAGTACCGCTCAGTCAGCAATGACTCAACACCACTACTAGCCTTAGCAAAGGATTGCAGCTTCATTTCGGAAACGATCGGCCGTTGACTTTTTCGGTGCTCCATATTGGTCCCCTCAAAGCCCCACTGTTTACCTGGTGCCTCTTCGGGAGTTGGAGACTTGGGAACTGTTTTGTCATTGGTTACATACGATACTAGGAGTTTGTTTTGAGGACCACTTTCAGTAGGAAATTGTTTTGTCTTCGTAGGGGTGATGTACACCACTTTAGGTTTTGGAACCACTGAGGTTAATGTTGATAAACTTTGCGACAACTTATCAACGGTTTTTGTCTAGCCTTATTGGATTAATGTGCTACAGATTACCAACAGAAGCTGCACTGAAATGAATATGTGAATGATCATCGCAGTTATGAACACTATTTAAGCATTAGTGAAAAGAAAGCCTGAAAAAAATTTGGGAGGGGGGGGGGGGGGGGGGTGGGCGGCGTTACCAACTGAGCTAACAACTGTACTGTGTAACAAGCCATCTGGGAGCTGGTCGTCTTGTTGGTTCGTAATATACCTGTTAGTGATGACTATCCGGAGAATGAATATATAGACTCACCGTACGTAAGTGCTCGGACAACAAACAAACGATCGTGTTACGAATACCTTACAAATTAATATGATCTGGTAAGCTGAAGCCACTCTAAGGGTACGAAGGCCACATGGCAGCGGGCATTACCCCTTAAATCTACCAAATCAAAGGTTGAGCCAAGGATTAAGCCTGGTTTTCACTCACTAGCAACGCAAGCACAAGGGCAAGCATAAGCCCAAGCATAAATAGCTTATGCCAAGTGAAAACGAACATTACGCAAGCGAACGCAAGCATACAAACACAATCACAAGGAAAAGAAAAAACTTTGATCCTTGCGCTTATGTTTGCGCTTGTGCTTGCGTCGCTAGTGAAAAACAGGCTTTAGCAGCCATGGACAGCTGCCACAAGCTTTACATTTTCACTACTTGTTTTATTCATATGTGGATCCTTGTCACTCCAGCCACATCCCACAAGCTTTACATGTCCTCAGAGAGTAAGGACCGTGGGCTTATTACTAGCCTACTGATAGGCTTTCAACAGCTCTGTGACAGCAGCGTAACGCGATCGTTTTTATGTGGTTTGATCACGTACGGTGATTCAACAGATTCAAATCGACAAGATCGATTCGCGCTGCAATTCTACGGTGAATTTAACTGGAAATTCGGTCAAATAGGACTCCTCTGCTCCCTGTGCTTCGGGTACCAAAGATTCATCTAAACAATTGCAAGACACAGATATAAGGTGGCGGTTCTGGGATGTTTCGTTGGCCGAATGGTGCAAACTAATAAAGCCAAACTTTGATTATAATCCAAAGATTTAATGTATCATTCAAAAACCTTCGTCGCCTCGCAATACAATACCCGCGTGAACTCGTCACGTGTTTACGCACATAATCTATAAAACAACATCTCGAATTACAGTAAATCAACATATTGTGACATCTTCCCTTCAATAAAAAAAAAACAAATATAATCACATTGAACATTAACTGTCTTTAGAAAGTGTCATTTTAACCCTATGGTCAGTCCATGATAAAATCATTGAATCTAGCAGGTCTTATAGGCACCCGCCCGCTGCGGGTTCTGTAAGCCCTGTCTGGGCACGTCGCTGAGGTTCCTGCGGCTCCGTTCTCTGGCAGTGGCCCGCTCTCTCCCTGTTGGCCATCCGATGAAACGCCTTTCTCCGCATCTATTGCAGTAGTAGCTTCTTCAGTTACCTCCGGGACTGGCGACTCTGCAGGCGGTTCGATATCCTCGACGTGTTCGTATTTCCGCAGGTGTCTGCGGTTTCTGATGTACACCTTCCCATTGTACTTCATTGGACCGGGGACGCACTTCCTTTACCACCTGTCCGTCAGCCCAGCCTTTCTTTCCAAGGGTAAATGGCTGAATCTTCACCCTGCCTCCTTGGTGCAGCTGTTCTAAGGCCTTGGCTCCCCTGTTGTAATAGTGTTGCTGTTTGGCTTGTTTCTTGAGAATAGAGTCCATGGTAATTTGGACCACGTGAGGCTTCAGTAGGCTTGCGGAGACTGGAAGAAGGGTCTTTGTATTCCTGCTCATCATTCTTTGGGCTGGGCTCGTGTTGTATCCTTCCTGAGGCGTGTTTCGGACGTTCAGGAGGGCCAAATAGAAATCATTGCCACTCACTCTTGCCATTCGCAGTGTTTTCTTGGCGTGCTTTACTGCTGATTCGGCCTTGTTGTTGGACTGGGGGTGATGCGGGCTGGTGCACGTATGCTTGAGCGAAGACACGAAACTCTTCAGCAGTGAACTGTGACCCGTTATCAGAGACTATTTCATCTGGTATCCCGTATCTTGCAAAGTGTCCTTTCAGCTTCTTTATGACTGTTTCAGAAGTCGTGCTGTACAGGCGGTCTACCTCAAAGAAATCTGAGAAATAGCCTACTGTCACGAGGTAGTCTTTGTTCTCGAACTGAAAGAGGTCTGTGGCGACCTTTGCCCAAGGGCGATCAGGTACTTCGTGGCTTAGGAGGGGCTCCTTCTGTTGACGAGGGGCATAGGTCAGGCAAATGTCACACCTGGAGATGTAGTCCTTCACCTCATTGTTCATATTGGGCCAGTAAATGCTTCCTCGTGCTCTTCTTAGAGTAGACTCTTCCTTGGTGCGCTGCGTGTAGATCCTGGATTGTTTCCTTTCTGAGTGTGTTTGGGATAACCACCCTGTCTCCGCGGAGTATGAGACCTTCTTGCACTACTAACTCGTCTCGAAATGGGAAATGTGGAGTTACTGCCGCGGGCAAGTTGCTCTTGCTCTCCGGCCATCCTCGTTGAATAGCCGCCTTCACGGCCTGGAGGACTTCGTCTTTGTTTGTCTCATCCTTTAGTCTCGCCAACTTGTCTTCTGATGCTACCATCTGGTTGATGTCCTCTATCTTTGGCATTTCTTCGATCTCTTCCTCAAAGTCTGACCTGACCACGTGTACTTCATCCCCATTGAAGTGTCTGCTGAGCGTATCCGCCAGGTACATTTCAGACCCCTTCTTGTAATGTATGTCAAGATCATAACGTCGGAGACGCATGAACATCTTTTGGACGCGTCTGGGAGCCGTGGCTAGGGAATTTCCGAATATTGTCTCCAAAGGCTTCTGATCTGAGTCCACAACACCTTTTCTTCCGTACGTGTATTGGTGGAAACGCTCTACCCCAAAAACGATGGCCAATAGTTCCTTTTCTATCTGAGCATAGTTCATTTCCGTACATGTAAGCGCTCGGCTTGCATACGCAATTGGTTTTCCGTCTTGCAACAACGAAGCACCAAGGCCCTTCTCACTTGCATCGCATTGGAGTACCAGTGGCTTGCTTGGTTCGTAGTATTTGAGTAGCGGCGGGCTTGACACAAGTTTCTTGATGTCGTCAAATGCCTGGTCGTGAATGTCCGACCAGTGGAAATCATGTTCCTTTCTGGTCAACTCTCTCAATGGTGCGGAGACGTCCGATAGGTTTGGCAGGAATTTTGCCAAGTAATTGGTCATCCCCAGGATCCGCCTGACGCCCTGCACATCAGTTGGCTTGGTCAGATTGTTGATTGCGTCAACAATCTGACATTGATTGCGTAAACATTTTTAATTTACATTATATTTTCCTTCTTTGTCTGTGTCTCTTACGAAGAACAATCTAAGCAGGCTGTGTAGTTTCACAAAGGCGTAAGCTTTTTCAATGTTCCTGTAAGAGGATATATTTTAAAAGTAAATGTTAAAGTAATATTAAAGAGGTGTTTTTTCGGTTTACTATGCCTCGGTGACAATTTTCGTATGGCTACGGCCCAAGTTTGTCTTTTGAAATTTATGACGCTTGTAATCCAACTTTCTAGGTCAGCATTTTCTGAAATTCTAAATTTCTAACTCTGATCCTTGATCCAGTGATCCTTGATCCAATGATTTATTAATCCGTTGAAACAACACTGTCTAGGAGTGGAGAGTATCTCCTAGGCCTACTCGACTATGGAAAGTCACTGAGCGGTTGACTGTAGGGGCGGTGAGTTGGGTTACCCAACTTGGGTAGATGAGCCCCCAGTTCTGATCGACCGCTGACCGGCGGACGAAAGTTGAATTAAAAAATCAGGATGTCGTATACGAACACACGATAAATTGGATGTTGAAGGCTTTCTACGTCTTCTTTGCGTAAGTTGCATACCGAAAAGCCAATTTTGGATGTCGAAGCTAACAACTACAATGTTGAATGTTGAGAATGGAAGTAGATATGTTCTATGTAGGATAAAATGTAGAAAGTACAATGAAAACTAAAAATTTGAATTTTTGCGGGTATGAAACGCCATACAGGGGGACCAGACAATCTGTTTGTGTAACCCTTTGTTATTTTATGGTAAATGTATGGAATTAACCGTATGCTTCATAATCCTGAGTGTGTGGTTGAACTCCGGATAAATACTTCCCGCAAGCACTTGGTTCGGGAACGCGACATGACTACCCACTAATCCATCATGGCAAATGCGAGTGGGAAAACTCAAAACACTGATCTTTCGTTAGCCTCCTACGCAGACGCTCTTTGGTCTCGTCACGCGTTTCTTCCCCACGAAGGGGCAGGAACGCGTGACGAGCTCAAAGACGTCTGCGTTGGAGGCTAATCTTTCGCAGCATGGCGGAAATACATCAGACTGGGGCCAGAGTAGAGCGGTGGCCATTAGCATGTAGCTGTGTAATGTGTCTACAAGACTTGTTATCGTGCGATTCTTTTCCTAAGGTTTATTGTGCAGTAAAGAACTCTTAGGTTTGAAAAATTCGCTCAAAACATAGACGGTAACCTCACAGCTTCGCTAGCAACATGACAACACTTCAATAAAAAAAAAAAAAAAGAGACGTTGTATGATCCAACAAAAACAAAAATTTAGTTACATTCCCATATACATAGATGGCCTACTGCCACAATCATCAACCGGCTCATGCATGATCGTTCGATTGCAAAGAATTGATTAACCCACCAAAACAGCATGAACAAAAGTACCCGGCTGCCTTCAGTGGTAGTTGATCAGGGGCACCCAACGAGCCGATTCAACCAAAACCTGTAGAAAGGCATTTTTAAGTACCTTATCTATTCGGATTCCCGAGGTGAAATTTTAATTGCCCGAAAATGTTAGGGAAAGAAATCTGCCTTTGAGAAAATGCTAGCTGAAATGAACTTTCCGCAAACTTTCTAGGAAACTTTTTTCTTTCTGAAAATGCTAGTTGACGTTTTTGACTGCCAAAAACAGCAAATACGACCTTTTAGAGTACTTCTGGGGCTATGATTTCCCATTACGAATGTTTTAGGTAATGTTTCAGTTACGAAAATCCAAGTGCACTCTTTAATCGACGCCGAAAACCCAAGGCGAACTACCCTCCACCGAACCGATATCTACCGAAACTAGTCGTTGGGTGATTCAAGAGATGAATTTGGCTTCCAGTGATCTCCTAATAATCATGATGCTACATGGGAATGAATTGTACAGCGTTATGACTATCAGAAGCTGTCACCCAATTTACAGACACACAAGTCTTCAGATATAGTGGATCTTTTCTAACGAAATCTACCCAAATTCCTCATGAAATAAATATCTGTGAATCAGACACTGATAGGTAACTACAGATCCATGAGCCCATCACCCTGAAAGAAGCCTTCAAACAAACCGACTTTGTTTAACGACAAACTCAACCCACAGTATGACGCCAAGTCCCGAAAAACGAACTCGGGCCACATTGGTGGGAGGCGAGTGCTCTCACCACTGCGCCATCTGTGCTCCTCAGGTCATAGCCATGATAAAGTGACAACGTACATTATTTATCATTATTAATGAAAGTCAGCTACTCAAAGATCTCGTATGATACAGGTTTCTGGCCAATATCGCACCTCATTGAATTTGCATAGCCAGTCTGCAACCATGCAAAGAAAGCACAAAAAATAACAAATAAATAAAATAATACAGGTTTCGTTACTTTGCGAGATCTATCGCTAAAACACTTTCCTATTTTCACGCGAAACCCTGGAAGGGCACCGGGGTATACCCAGCGGCACGGCAGAAATATGAAAAAGGGAAATCCAGTACATGCAGATTTGAATAAGGGGATGACCAAGACTTTGGACCCGGTAAATAAGGTATGTTTTACCGCTGACCTCAGGGACTGAGGACTGTGGATTTGATATTGAGGCTGTTGCAAAGTGAAAAGCGAAAGCAATCGACGAGTTGCTGTGTTTCTATGAGAAAGAGGCGTTACGTACATGTTTGCTGTATTCAAGATACACATTGAGATAATTATAGCACTAATACTGGAAGATGGAAGAAGGAAAAATGGAAGAAGACATCAATGGAGGAGATGAGGCTCTTCACGAAATAGAACCACTCCTTCAGCCTATAGCACCTACCTACCTATACTTCCGGGATGGCCGAGAACCACGAAATCCAAACATATGCAGAAGGTTTGTCATGTTTGGTTTCAAGATTTTCTTCTGTTTGTTCGGATTATGGGGACACCAGGCGTGGAACTACATCCCTCGCGTTGTATATAGTGTAATTTGTCTTTATCAAGCTGTCTTCATCATCAAGTTGGATCCACCAGATTTCATTCTGTGTGCCGTTAATAGGATGGACAAAACGCTTCCAAAGGATGACGTTGAAAGTGGGTCAATATTCTATGACGTTATGTCTGTGGCGGCTTGCATCTCATATATTGTTTTCGTAGGTTCTTTGATAGCAGCGAAACGAAAAGACTCGGCCTTGGTATCTCCCTCACAGTCCATGGTGGATGTGGTTCATACGGACATCTTCATGTTGTTTATCGTCTTCGCTTATACGTTGCCGCATTCAAGCCCGTTAATAATCTTATATGTCATATCAAACAATAGCAGTTCCGTAAGGGCAGGAACGGTAGCCTTCTGTCTCGCTAATTTGGCGTCAATGACCTCATGTCACGTCTTCGCGATCAGTTCTCTCGCACTTGGTAAGTTTAATTTGTTTGGAATCATCAGTGCTGCCTGTTTGAGAGCTGGGTGTGTTGTGTATTTTGCATAATAATCGAGTCATCTTTAACAAACTTTTCTTTTCTTTTTTTTTTTCCGTTTGATCCTGGTTAAAGAGTTTTCCCCGGAATAAGCGACCTTTAGTGTTCTCTTGAAACCGTATTCCTCTTGTTCTCTTAACTCTTTGTCTCCCTGTTTACCAAATATCGTTCCTGAGGGAACGAATGCTCACCCGCAGCTTTTTCAAATAATCCCGGACTATGGTTGAAACGAACCATTGTTATTGCCAAACGATCAGTTGTTTAGACTTGAACCTTGTGAACTGACCAAAACTCCCAATGCTCATTGAACGTGACCGTTTATTCTGTTGCAAAACCGTAAAACGCCCTCGGACAACATCGAAAAAATACTCAACTTTGACTTGGAGTCTTTAAGACAAAAATTCCTCTTGAAGTTATAAGTCTACATTGGCAGCAGACTTCGACTCCACTTATTGCAACCTCTTCCATATTTTCCTGCTCACTTCTTTAGCGGGACGTGGACAACACTATTTGATTTCATCAGTTGCTCTCACTGATCTGCAATTTTCGCTTTTGTGACCCAAAGGAATTCTGGAAAATTCTTGCATAACGGCGGCATGTTGCATTAGGAGGTGGTGGGGAAAAGTCCTGGGGATGCGGGGAACGCTACGACAGCCTAGTTTCCTAAAAATCCAAGCAGGAGGGGTGAGCTGGAAGATAACAAACTGGCACTTGGTTATGAGATGTTGAAATATTTTTCTTTTACCCATTGGCACCCGTGCCGGCCAAAACCGGCCGCGCAGAACCACACCCCTTGTACCACTTGTGACGTCATAAGTTTTAATGCTCATGGAAACCTTTTACGTGTAGCATGTGTAGGAGGAAGGTTTCTTTCAAACCATACCCTAATGAGCACGATTCCGTCAAACAGGCCGGAGAAAACACGAAAAAACCAAGTGACGTTGAGCCGAAAATTTGAATGAAAATCTTGTTCCACTACCCACCTGCACTTCCTTTCATCTTATCCTATGATCCTAAAAGTTTTCCGCAAATCTTTTCCAACGAAAGGAAGCCCAGGAAATGCCCAGCAAGAGAAAAAGAAAGCGAGGCAAGAAAAGGAAAGAAAAGGGGAGGAGAGAAAGCGAAAGGTAGCAGAAGAAGGGGTGATGATATTTTTGTGCTTCTGTGTATGCCCGATCTTGGAAAGCTGATATCAAGCAACAGGAACAAAAGGGCGCTATGAACTCCACCAGCAAACAGAGTTTTGGACAGTTTTGGTTTTTTTGGCTAGAATCTGGCCAGAAAACGGCTCGACGGGGCTCAAAAGGTGTTTTTCGGCAAAATGCTCGGGAGTCAATGGGTTAAAACTGTTCAGTTGTACGGACCATTCCATACGTAGCGAGTGTGTGATAACTCGTTTCCTTTATATTTTGGTTAACAAATTAACAGAACCGTACCTATCCTATTTGTAAAGAGAATCACTCCTATGTTGATTTTCTCAATTTCCCAGGCACGTTTGCACAGGACACCTTCAGACTCATCCAGAATATTCAAAATGGCACCCTTGATGACATCATCAGAATCCACGAACATCTGTGCGTTGTTGTTTTCAATACCGTGTCAGCCTATAGTGTGTGGTTTGTGCTGCACTGGTTCACTTATGGAACAAGTGTCCTGTTCGGTGCCATATTCATATCTGAAGAAGTTACCCGGAAGGCTCCAGCTTGGTGTATTGCTGCCCGTGTATCAGAGATTGCAATTCTTATTTATCTCTTTCTTCTTCCCTGTATTTATGCTGCAAAGATAACGAGCCGCTGCTCAGGTGAGAGGATTTGGGACACTAGACAAACAAACACGGAAAACACAGACTGTCAGCATTCCTCTTCTGAATTGGCCGTTTCGAAGTTGCGCAGGGATCTGGACTAGTTTGAAATTGGCCATTTCCTTAAGTGTGATGGCTTTACGTTCAACAGAGACCAAGTTAAGGACTTTAAAACGTAGTTCAAAATCCATTCAAATGTCTCTAACTTTGAGGCTGCGTCCCTCGAAACCATATAAACTCTTTAAAATATTTTTCAGTTTTGTGACAACTGTAAAATTCCGTCATGCATCTACTATTTGGAAGTAACTGAGGTGAAAATCACTTTATTTGCCCATTTTGACGAGTGTCAGACAAATCGTAAAACATTTTAAGAGTTTATATGGTTTTGGGGACGAAGCCTCATAATTAGTGACGTTTGTATGGATTTTGAACTATGTTTTCAAGTCCATAACTTGGTCTCTTTTGCATGTACAATCGTCAAACTTGGTCAAGTGGCCATTCTCAACGTTATCTTTCATATGACGGTATCAATTTATCGATTGGTTAAAATTTGAAACTCGCCCCAGTTCCCTGCGCAACTCCGAACTAGAGCCGAAAAAACAGGATGCTCTCGAGGCTAGTCAGTCAGCCTCTTCTGTTTCTTTTCCCTCGCTCCACTCTTGAATCTCTGGGGAGAGGCGGAAGAAGAGTCAGTCTCTTTGAAAGTCTCTTCTCATTTTTTCCTGTCTCCAGTCTTCCCGCGTTGTAGATGACTTGGTCTCTAGATTATCCAGAAAAGGACTGTTACACTTAATTGTAAAATTTTTTTTACACAAGTTACAGCACTAAAAAGCACAAATACAACGCAACTGCTACCCCACCACTCAATAAAATGCCGTATCTCCCATAAAACCCCCCTTCCCCATTCAATGTTGCCGCCTTATCTTTTACACGTAGCCGGGTCCGTTTCCCAAGGCAACCGTTATTGAAACAGTGATTGTACAGGGGTTGAGTTCGAAATGAAAAAGCAACAGTACGTGCGACGCGACTAACTGATCACGTATGTGCATGAGTAACAGTGTCTGGATTGCTTTTGCAGCTAACTGTAGCAGTCTGCTGAAATGATGAAGCCCAGTAATGAGGCAGTTCAGCTCCAGCATAAAATTCATTCCAGTTAGCCAGTTGTTTTAGTTGCCTACAGCTTTTTGTACGTGTGTACTCGTACAGGCCTCAAATCCTCAGCAATCTTTGACAATCATATTGCGACCGACATCTTATTCCGATTAAATACTTAACAGAGGGCACCCTACCATAAAAACGAAAACAATTTTTAGACCAGCAATGCAGATAACTTAGATCAAACCGCATTGGCGAGAAAGAAACTAACTGCAAGATTCGATTCGCGTCACAAAACCTAAAATTCTCCCATACAATTAATGATTAGGAAAATCAGACTTACTAATGCATGCGACGCTGAAAAAGCTTGGCAATCAAGAGTTGCTCTAACTCCTAGCTCCTTGTATCTTTTTAGTTCTTACATCCTTTATGTTCCTTTACATGTAAACTTTGCACTTCCGTATGAGGGTAAATATTTTTGTTTCATTCAATAAAGACTTCTACTCTATTGCGTAAGCTTTCCGGCTTCGTCCGCTCATAACCTTGTATTGGATCTCAGCTCAGTATTGGATCTCTTGATTAGATTTCTTGATTATAGAAATTATTACAAACTGGACATAAACTAAAAAGGATACTTCACAAATTAATGTGATCAAGTAAGCGGAAGCCACTCTAAGAACACCAAGGCCACAAGGTAGCGGGAATTACCCCTTAAATCTACCAAAGCAAAGATTGAGCCCAAGCATTAGCAGCCATGAACAGCTGTTTCGGCCTTGTTAGGCCTCATCAGCATGGCATAGCTAATGCTCAGGCTCAAGTACCCACATATCAATAATTCAAAGGTGACGGACCGCAAACAAATGTTGCTTCTAAAAATATCTGCATGTAATAACTGTTCATCAGTAGGATCCCTAAAATGTGTGCAATTCCACAATTGGTTAGGGCTCCATCAAATCCCATACCAATTGCAGAACATTTTAGGAGTAGCCACCGACACTGTGAGCACAGCTATTGACAATATATATTAGCATGGAAGACAACGTAAAATAATAGGAGTACGTTAAATGACGAACTAAGCCACGTTAACTAAATAAGCTAGCACGCGCACAACTTCAGGAAAATTGCGCGCGCACACTTGCATTAAAATGTAATGAATGGAAGCAACAAAGATCTCAAATTTGGGCATCAAGATAATATAAAGGATATAATCTCATCTCTGGATTGCTAATCTTATCTGCTGTAGTGTAGCAGCATACTTCTCAACGATAGCACCGTGGCGTTTCAAGAATTTAGTCAACGATTTACGAAGCAGCGTAGATTTGAAGCCTTGGTGAAAGAGATGTGATGAAAGTCGGTGAAGTCTATCAATAAAATCCAATTTCGATGTGCAAAGTCTAGCATATCTCACTAACTGAGATATGAAAACACCATAGGCCGGATTGGCGGGAATGTTGCTGTCCATGTGAGGAAAATTGACAATCCGAAATGAGAAGTCATCCCTCTTATCGTAGACACTGAGATGAAAAGGAGTGTTATTATCACCATTCCTTATTCTTGTGTCTAGATAACAAACTTCATTTGATGTCAAGGTAGTGTCCTTTAGTTCCAGTTCCGACGGGTAGATAGCGCTGATGTATATTCCTAAATTCTCATTGTTGACGCTGAATAAATCATCAATGTAACGAAAGGTGTTGCTAAATTGGACGGCTATGGTTTTATCTCGTTTCAATGTTCTAAGCATGAAATCATACTCAAGGGTGTGAAGGAACAGATCAGCTAGCAAAGGTGCGCTGTTAGTGCCCATTGGTATTCCCTAACTTGCCGAAAAACTGAGTTTCCGAAGCGAATGTAGATGTTGTCGATAAGAAAGTCAATAGCGAGGCACAGTTCCCTACATGAAAAGTAAGTGTATTTCGTAGACTTCCTATCATTAGCCCAGAAAGTGTGTAAATTATTGGTTGCTATGAAACTTTTCCCTCTGGTGTTAAAACTCTTTCTAATGCTCAGGTTCAAGTACCCACATATCAATAAAACAAGCAATGAAAACGTAAAGCTTGTGGGATGTGGCTGGAGTGACAAGGATACTTCACAAATTAATGTGATCAAGTAAGCTGAACCCACTCTAAGGGCACTAGGGCCACAGCATGGCATTAGCTATGCCATGATGATGAGGCCTAACAAGGCCGAAACAGCTGTCTGTTACGAGTTCGAATGTTGTTAGAGGAATGTAGTTTGAAGTCCACCAGAACGCAGGGATGTCGGAACAGCAACAAGGAGATTTATTCTACAAGAACGTAGTGATTAATGCTTAAGACACTTTTACACAACTCACAGCTCTTTCAGGCTTAAGAGTTAAAACACGACCCCTGTAACACGACTCACAGCTCTTCCAGGCTTGAGAGTTAAAACGAGACCTCTGTCACACTTGAATAAACACGGCCTCACCGCTTGTAAACACTACTCGATCAATCGATTACTCTAAATCTCTAGCTCGGTGGCTATTATACTTTTACATAAAATTCTAGAACCTTCTTAAATAGGCTAAAATTAGTAGCATTACAACATTGACGAAAACTGCTGATTCATGCTGACGTGATGTAAAGATATACCTAATTAATATTCGAGAATATTCTAGACACGCAAGAATGTTCCAGACAGTCACGCAACGCCTAAAAGCAATTTTCATACATAACACTGTCCATGGCTGCTAATGCTTGGGCTCAATCTTTGCTTTGGTGGTTTAAGGGGTAATGCCCGCTACCTTGTGGCCTTAGTGCCCTTAGAGTGGCTTCAGCTTACTTGATCAGTAAGAAGTATCCTTGTCACTCCAGCCACATCCCACAAGCTTTACGTTTTCATAAACTAAAAAGGGTGATGACGAATTCCCACAGTTTTGAATGATTTAGAGCGGACCATGGAGTATCAACCAATGCACCAAATGGCGGCCATTAAAGCCATCTTAAGTTTTTTCTCACAAATCAGCAAGATTTTAAAATATTTTATGTATCACTTTAATGAAGCCGTTATTTCACTCGCCCTTGTGGGATGCGTAATGGCTAAAGCCAACTCAACATTGCATGTGCAGGCTCGTAAAATAACTTGTTGATCAGCCCGAGAGAGAAGGCGAGAAAACATTTCACACAAAAACCAAGCTGAAGGAACTCGCAGACGTCTTATCCAATATTGAAAGTGCTACACCAGACTGGATCGGTGATGTTTATTCTTTCTTCTCTTTGCTCTCGTAGAAATCTGTGAGAAAATCAACCGCACAACCTCAGCTGACTGGAATGAAGACCATCCGTTCAGGGATCGTCGAAACATATCTATGTTCATCTCTTACGCCAAAGACAGGCGGTGTGGGTTTAAAGTTGGAAGAATCACGTTCAACACCTCACTGGCTTGGATTTCCTTTTTCTTTAGTCTGACAGCTTTGATGTTTCATTTCTTCTAGTCACCAGAGCCTGCGTTCTCCTTATCCAGCGTTAAATAAATGTTTCAGTTAAACCGCGGTAAAACTTAATGAATTAGAAAATAGGGATTGTACTCTGAGAGCTCAAACAGGATATTAGTTTTCGGTGAGTCTGTGAGTTTACTGAATCATTCTATGCTTTACTAACAAGTTTTTCAATCTTTTTAAAGCGAATTACGTTGACCCGGCCGGTCCGCGCTGTGTGCCTTAGTTTTCTGTTTGAATGAGTGAATTCCGCAAAACCGATTCACCTGATGGGTTCTATAATATTTAAAAAGGATTAGTTTCTAAAGAAACTGTGGTGCTGTGGTTTATCAACGGAGTTTCAGGCTTCTTTACGCAATTGCATAAATTGCGTTCACAACTGCGAGGATCATTCTTCATTTGATTTCATTTCCGCAGTTCATAAATGATTCATTTCATATATCATTCACACTCATTTCTTTCACGGCATCATATGAACCCACAATTGACCTGCTCCTAACGTCAGTGGCTTCATAGCTCAGTTGGTTAGAGCATCGCACCGGTAATCGCGAGGTCACGGGTTCAAACCCCGTTGAAGCCCTGAATTTTTTTCAGGCTTCTTTACGCAATTGCATAAATTGCGTTCACAACTGCGAGGATCATTCTTCATTTGATTTCATTTCGGCAGTTCATATATGATTCATTTCATATATCATTCATACTGTATATAGTTTATATACAGAAAATGGAGCTAAGCATTGGTGGTAACATGGTAGCGTGAGAAACAGGATTAAATTAATTGAATGAAAAGCGCTCGTTGATGCCGTGGGGATTAAGAGTGCCGATTTCAGTGAAAGATCAATTTTTGCTCGAGATTTGCACGGCTTTCCGTGGTGCCTTGATGTAGGGAAATGCAGGAGATCGGCATATGTTGTTTGGAATGGCCAGGGAGATTAAAATGCCGAGCGACTGGTTTGGGTGCATCTTTGTCGTCTTTCTCAACATCACGTAGATGTTCTCGGAATCGGTCACCTAGTCGTCTTGTATAACTTTTTACATAATGTACAGGTTATGCAATAGATAACATTTGTGGAGGTACACGTGAAACGATCAGTGATCTTAACAGATCGCTCAGGGCCCGATATTTTGTCAGTGTTTTGAATGAAAGGACAAGTTTTGCGTCGCCAGCGCGCGCATTTAAAAGTGCCAGGTTGTTCAGTTGTTTTGAATGCGCTTCTAACTAGAAAGTTACCTACATTTTTGTCGCGTTTGAATGAAATCAGTGGTGGTTGCGAAAAGATTCTAGCAGTTTCTGGATCATTTTGAAGTATCTTAAAGTTGTTATGAATGATGGCTTTCATTGGGTTATTATGAGGGTGAAATGTGAGGGTGAATGGAATTCTGTCATTCTTTTCCTTTTGTGACGTCTGTAGTGTAGCCTCCTACGCAGACGTTCTTTCGGCTCGTCACGCAATCTTTCCTCCCCAACAACGTCTGCTGAAACGAGCGGCACATTCCTTTCCCATTGTTAGCAAAGATCAGCCAGAGTCCACGTGAAAATTACTACAGAGCCAATCGGAGCATTGTAGGTTTTTGTGCGATGTTAATTAAAAGCTGGGACCCCTTGAGGGGATTTGTTTCTCCCCGAATTCCCTTCCAAATCATAACTTTTATTCTCCACAAAATATATATTGGAAATAATTTTTCCTCTGTAGTTCCATTTTAATCCGTACTGCGAGCATACCAGTGTTCGGCAAGAGTTCTGTGGACATACCGGGCAGATCGGAAATGCCTTGGAAATCGAGTTTTAAAAGTGTGTTTTTCTTGAGCGACGCGTTCGTCTGTTCCCAATGTTATAAGCGGTTACTTTGCTTCAAAAAAGTTAAAGCAGACCTGCGAGCAGTTCAAGCGGAGATTAGGTAGGAATTTAAGAAAGCTGTAATAAGAACGACGCGATTACGGCGAGATTTTCCTGAAACGGAGGTGGATGTTTATACTGCGCTGATCGCACCTTCAACAAACGTAGCGAAGCAACATCACTAAATCTGTCACCTTCCCTACCATTTATATCGGAAGGTTGCGGAAGTCAATCTCGGATCATTTTTTCAAGCGCCGAGGAAATCCAGTCCTCAAACACCGTCGCTAACAAACAAAGCCGGTTTATTGTACCTTCACCTATTTCGGTGCCTATTTGACATCCACTCCGATTCAAAGTGCCTTGCTCTGAAAATCGAGGACAGATTATTAGCCCTACGAAGGTTGTTAAGTGAAAACATGATAATCTAGCGACGAATCGCTAAATATTTGTATTGAACAATGCTAAATAAAAGTTAAGTTGCCTTACCTATGGTTTAGTGTCGTCCTTTTGCTTCAATAGTGATATTTTAAGCAATTTTGTCGGGTTTTGTCTTCGCCGCCGACTGTAGGTCCTTACCATTTGCCAGAAAAATCCGGAAATTTCGGTTTGGTAATTTTCCGGAAAATCTTTTCGGAAATTGTAGACAACCTCCAGACGGTAGTCCTCTTTTTGCGTTCACCATTTGAACGAGTCGTTCCGTTTCCATTCTCGTCCCCAGAGCCTGTCGTTTTAACTTACCGTTACGAGTGGCTCTAGTTGCAACGAAAAATTTGAATTGTTTCATTGGCTAATAAAAACTGAATGCACACTAAGAATTAAGTGATGAATGACTGCGCACTTCCTGTCATTCTCGTCCCCAGAGCCACTCGTATGCACTTACCGGTTTTGCACAAATGAACAAGGAAATTTCACATTCTCTAAGCAGGCCGTGTACTTACACAAAGGCGTAAGCTTTTTCGATGTTCCTGTAAGAGGATATATTTTAAAATGAATGACTGTGCACTTCCTGTCATTCTCGTTCCCAGAGCCACTCGTTTGCACTTACCGTTTTTGCACAAATGAACAAGGGAATTCCACATTCTCACCAATTGATCGAACTATGTCTTGGTTACTTTGCATATAAACCTTCAAGCCAACACTTAGTGCCTTCTACTTTTCACTTTGGTCGGAAATAAGCGCATTCAGTGGCGAAACTACAAGAACACAACTGCTTTCAACCGTATCAAAATCGATGGTCCACCACGAACGAGAGAAGCTGGAATATCAACGATTTTCGAACCCCTTGAACAAAATACACAGCCAATCTCGTTTATGTATAGCTACTGCATGCAAGGCAACTTGTTGTTCTCATTTCCTGTAGTAAATTTACTAATTTCAATGAAATTAGTCTCTTTCTTTCAAAGCTTAGCCGAACCAGCTTTCAAGCTAGCCTCCTTCGCAGACGTCTTTGGGCTCGTCACGCGTTCCTTCCCCACGACAGTCTGCCGTTCGCCGACGATTAGCTTTTGTTTTGAAGAAACCAATAACGAGCTTCGTAAGAATGGAAATCGACACCCGATTCACGTGCATCGTCTTTGAAAATAATCCGGGGGTCGTAGTCCTACTTTCCATAAATTGGAAAACGAACTATGATTGGCTAACCGCCGCGAACGGAAGTGGCAGTTCAGTTCAGCAGACGTTCGTGGGGAAGGGACGCGTGACCAGCCCAAAGACGTCTGCGAAGGAGGCTACTTTCAGGTCAGCCATCATAAAAGTCAAAGCTGGACTGTCACTCCCTTCCTGAGGATACATATCAGAGCATGAGCAAATACATTCTTGGCTATTTGACATGCGCTAACGGATGTCCGTGATTTACGGACATCGGGTACTTGCTGCTACCAGAGGCCTCCGTTTCTCCGACCAGAAGAAGAAGCGGAGACTCTGGGGACGAGAATGTTCAGTTTCCAGGTCCTTTCGCGCCAGAACGACTGAGTGCGCATGACGGAACGTCTTGCAGTAAATGGTAAGGGCCAATCTCATCCGGTTGGTCGGTAAATTTGGAAAATCGCTTACCATTATTCAACGGTCATTCCATCCAGATTTTTCTGACAAATGGTAAAGCACCCTGTGCCTCATAAGAAACGGAAAGGATGGAAAGACCTTTGAAGGGCCCAGCACCGAGCCAGCGCGAGGCGATTTTTCCTCAGAAAATCGCATCGCTCAGCTTCCAAACTACGCAACATAAAAGACAAAACATTCACGCTTCTTCTCATGCCTCGCGATCGAAAATCCGCCATAGCGGTCCTGAGCTAGCCCTCGAAGAAAATCAAATTCAAGTGATCGAAATGCGTAGCAAGACTCAGTTCATGTGCCAGTTAGAAACCGTCCTGTTGATTGCCTCTTTCTGATTGGACGCCATCAAACAATATCCGATTGTATATACGTACCGAGAGTGGGGAACCATAGGCATTCCAGTCACGTCGAACCATTTACTCACCAGAGTCGGGTCGTGCGAGTGGCGACTTTCGGAAGCCCAGAAGAAAAGGAAGCCTTCTGCTATAGTCAGGACATTTACGATCACGTCGAAAGAGAGAAGGAAAATAGTTTGATTGATGCTGGTGATGTATCAATACGTACGTTTTTTCGGTTTTGAGTTGCTTGGTTGTGCTGTCATCACGCTGCTTCTTCTTAGAAGTATCGCATTTCTTGAAAAAAGAGTCTATCCTCTTCATGCTGATCAAGGCTCCGATCAAATTGAAAGATGGTGATCATCACGTTACAAGATGGCGGCCTGTCCGTCAATTTCTGGGTCCCACTAGTGTTCAGTCCTCCTACCAGTACTACACACCACAAAGTTATCGATTGCAAAATGTAAGATGACTTTCTTAATTTGCCGTTCCGATCAACTGAAACGGATTTTTTCCCTTTATTGTCTTTCCAAAACCTTTTCTACCTCGAATAGCCCATTGGCTAGTTGTTCTGAAATTTTACTAGCCCAATCCCATTTTTAACTAGCCATGGGCCAGTGGACTACCGCGAAGGTCGAGCACTGGCTGTGCGGACAGATCACGTGACAGGAGCCCTGACAAATAAAGAGTAAGAAAAGCAATTAGTCACTTAATTCACAAAGTTAAGAACAATAGCTTACATAAGAAAAAACTGATTTTCCAAGTCTAACCGTTGGTCTGTGCACTACTTGAAAACAATGCAAAACAAACCGAGAAATTTGGAGCAATTTTACTGAATAATATAATTTGTCTGCTTTTCTTGATCAAGCAGTCGAAAAAGAACTCTAACATTTAGGTAACAATGAGAATTAAGTCAGGCAAGAGATGAGAGCAGTCTTGAGAGCAAAATCATTAGAAGTCGCCGGTTTGGCAAATCTGCTCGTTGTAAGAAAACCCTTGCTATTTTCTAGTCTCCTCGAGGTGTTTGCAAAAACGTTCCACTGTGCCAGGGGCGTAGCAAGGTTTTGAATAGTTGTAGACCTGTTTTTAACGTGAGAATCGTTATCGCGCCTAAGGCGTGTATCAGGTGTCGAAGTTGCGAGCTTCTAGGAGAGCCCGTAAATATGCTCCCCCGGGAATTGTTTTTTTTTTTTAATTTATTTATTGAAGAAGAAGCTACAATTAGCCTAAACTCGGGCTTGCAAAAAAACAGCATTGCATCCCTAATTTAGTGCTAAACAAAAGAATAGAGAGAAGTCTGTCTTTCTTACATCGGACGCATTGAGCTTAGCTTGTGTTGGAGTCTATTTCTTTAGACCCCTATCAACATATATCCCCCTAAAGTTACAAACTTGCTTTACAGCTGAACCATTGAGAACAATAATTGTAACACTTGTAAAAAAGAAGAAGAAAAAGAGAAACGAGAAAATAGCCCGCGATATATGCCACTTATAGATATCGAACCCAGGTTAGCTGAGTCAGAGGCAGGAACAATGACCAGTTGGCCACAGAGGTTCATCGCAGTGCAACATGATAAAATAGTGTATTGATTCCAAAAAAAACTAAGCCCACTTGTTTTCGCTTTGATGGATATTTGTTTGAGGAAGAAAGCGCTTATCGAACGATGTAGTTTTATTTCGCATAAACGCGTAATGGAGTCTCCGTGAAATGTGAGGAGAAAAAAAATCAACAGAGCGAAACTATCTACAAATACGTCAGTCCAGGGTCATTTGAAACATAAGAAAGCCGAACGTTTCTGCGGTCAGTTTCAAGTCACGCAAATTAAAAACTAATCGCTTATCATATTCGATGTATGCGCCGAACAATGGCTGCAATGCGTATTTATGCTCGTTATTTTCCTTTCATATTTCTTGTGTTTTTTATGTCAGCATCTATTTTAGTCGACTTTTCGCGTTTTTACAAAGCTCCTCACTTGGAAAAAGCGACTTTTAGAGTTCACCAAAGCAGTTTCCTTCGCTTAAAGCGAAAGCTGTTTGTATCGCGGCCGGTGTGTTTATGGATGAAGCATGGATATCTTTGTTATTCTCTCTCTGTCAAAATTGACATAACTGTCCATATGGATGTTGAACTAAATCCTGGACCAACTTCTTCGTCTTCAAGATCCACATGGAAGCGGCCCTATCGTGGATGCCGGAGTGGAAGAACGGTCAGGGCGCGTGAAGCAACGAAGGTTTTTAATATTCAAGCCGCCATGACACCTCGTCGTCACCAATTTGCATTTCACTCAGGACGCAATGACAACAATCTTGTTCGTATTCCGCTGATATCACCTCGGTCATGCTGTCGTCCACCACTACGTTTCGGTGTTTGGAATGCTCGCTCACTGAAAACCAAAGTGTCGTCGCTATGTGATCTTATGTTATCTCATCGTCTTGACCTCTTATCTGTGACTGAATCGTGGCTTACCGCGAACGATAGCATCACCATCGCCGACCTTACGAATTCACTTAATGATTACGCTGTTTATCACCTGCCAAGAACCACTTGTAGAGGAGGTGGACTTGCTGTTATCGCACGGAAAGGGCTCCAAGTTACGCGAAATGAAGGCTGTATTTTTTCTACTTTCGAACATTTTGATTTAACTGTCACCTCTGGTAATAAGGTTTTTCGCCTTGTGACAGTATATCGGCCTCCACCGTCCAGGAAAAATGGCTTTACAGTAGAAAAGTTTTTCTCAGAATTCTCTGCGTTCTTAGAGGAGTTGACTGTTATATCCTATCAATTTCTTCTTTGTGGTGATTTCAACTTTCATGTTGATGACAATGCAAATGCAAACGCTAAACAATTCCACGATCTTCTTTTTTCTGCAGATCTGAAACAGCATGTTAATGGCCCTACCCATCGTTTGGGTCATACTTTGGATCTTCTCATCACTCGCGAGATGGATACTCTAATTTCTCATACAAGAATTTTACCAGATCTTCTCTCTGACCATCTAGCGGTTGTGTGCTTCATAAATTTACCGCGGCCTCCTGCCACTCGTATAACTGTTACGCGTCGGAAGACTCGGGACATTGATCTTGATGCTTTTCGGAAGGACATCTCCCGTGCCTTCTCTAAGGAACCAGTTGATGACATGGACGACAAGATAACTGCGTTTGATAACACATTGCGTCTTCTACTTGACAAGTACGCCCCAGAACAAACTAGGAATATAACCCTTAGGCCACACGCGCCTTGGTTCTCAGATGATCTTCGCGAATTAAAACGTGTTAAAAGGCGCTGTGAAAGAAAATTCCAATCCACTAAGTTATCAGTCGACAAGCAAATTTACTATCAAGCCTGCCGCAATTATAATCGCTTGTTGGAGGTTTCGAAAACCAATTACTTGAAGGACAAATTTAGTACGTCTAATATGAAGCAGCTTTTCAAGCTCGTTGATGGTATGTTCAGCGTAAAGTCTTCTCCAACTCTACCGACACATGACTCTCTTGAACATTTGGTTGAGAGTTTTGGCGACTTCTTCGAATCTAAAATCATCAATATCAGACGTTCTCTCTCTCAACAACCCTCCTCGCGGCCTAAATGTGTGACTGATGTATCGTGCTCTACCTCCTTCAGTCAGTTTGATCACGTCTCTCCTAATGGTCTCAAGACTATCATTCAGTCATCAAAAAGTAAAAGTTGTGCTCTCGATCCTATACCTACTTGGTTGTTAAAGGACTGCATTGATGTTATGTTGCCCACTCTAACTGATATCATGAACGTGTCTTTGGATCAGGGCATTTTTCCCTCTTTTTTCAAGAAGTCACTGATTCGGCCTCTGATAAAAAAGGACAACCTCGATGCTGATGTCTTTGCCAACTATCGGCCTATTTCCAATCTATCGTTTCTCTCTAAGACATTAGAGAGAATAGTGGCTTCCCAGATTGAGGGTTATCTCACCACGAATGGCTTATTTGCTAAAATGCAATCAGCATACAGAAAGCATCATAGTACTGAAACTGCCCTTCTACGAGTTGTTAATGATATACATCAGGCAATTGACAATAAATGCGAAGCTCTTTTAGTGCTGTTAGATCTGTCCGCGGCTTTTGACACAATAGACCACGCTATTCTTCTTGATAGGCTTCGGTATCGCTATGGCTTTTCCGAAATGGTTCTTCGGTGGATTGAATCATACCTTAAAGGTCGTCCTCAATGCATCGCCCTCGATAAGATTGTTTCTCGACCACGATATCTACCGTGTGGTGTTCCTCAAGGGTCCGCCCTTGGACCGCTGTTATTCTCGTTGTATATCGCCCCTCTTGAAGATATCATCTCCGCACACGGTTTCGACGTAATGATGTATGCTGACGACACCCAGCTCTACATTTTTATGCGTAAAGGAAACCGCATCGCTTCTCTAGAAAATCTCAGTTTGTGTCTAGATGATATCATGAGTTGGAATTTATGCAATATGCTTAAATGCAATCCGTCGAAGACTGAGATAATTCATTTCTCTTCGCGTTTTTCACCTGCTGAGCCGATTGCTTCGATTAAAGTCGGTGATCATTACGTTCAGCCTACTAGTGTTATCAAAGACCTTGGAGTCACGCTTGATTCACACCTCACCTTTGTTCCCCATGTCAACAATACCTGTCGCGCTCTTTCGCGTTCGTTTCATTTTATTGGCAGAATCAGAAAATATCTTTCGCAAGCGGATACTGAGCGCATTGTCCATGCCTTTGTTTTATCGAAATTGGATTATTGTAATAGTTTGCTCTATGGAATTCCCTCTCGTGAAATTGAGAAACTTCAGAGATTGCAGAATACCGCGGCAAGATTAATTGTGTGCATGAAGAAGACTGATCACATTACTCCTGTTTTAAAAAAGTTGCACTGGCTTCCTGTAAATGACAGAATAATTTTTAAGTTACTGTTGCTTACGTACAAATCTCTTAATGGCCTTGCCCCGGTGTATATTAACGAACTTTTACATCATTACACTCCCTGTCGCTCTCTTCGTTCTAGCGATTCCAACCTCCTAGTTATCCCGAAGACTGCTACAGTTACTTACGGAGATAGATCTTTTGCGGCAATTGCTCCGAAGTTATGGAATCAGCTACCGCTTGCAATTAGACTAGGTAACTCTGTTAATAGTTTTAAAAGGGCTTTGAAAACGTACCTGTTTCGTGAGAGCTCTTTCTTTTAGCTGTAAAAAGCATCGAGACATTTATATGTAGAATGCGTTTTTAAGAACTTTAATTATTATTATTATTATCATTCAAAAACTAATGTCCAGAAATTGAGATATTGTGGAAAAATAGTAAATAAACTACCTGTGAAAGTCTCAAGGGTGTATTGTGGAAAAATAGTAAATAAACTACCTGTCAAACTCGCAGGGGTGTATGAGTACTTGAGCTATTCAACAAAATGTACTACCTATTAATGGAGCGGACACGGGGAATTGAAAAAGCATCTGGAGGTAAGTTCAGTCATGTTAAAAGCTTTCTTCTTGCAGTTGAACTTGCAAACATTCGTATGGACACAGGGCTAGTATACATACAAGAGAGAGAAATCATAACTAATAAGCAAGAGGTAACTAGAAATGAAAAAGGAAAGTAAAGTAGAAGAGGCACATCCCTCGAGACAAGCGTATTTAGTGCAGCTCATGCACATAGTGTTGTCCATTTTGCTCTGAATTTCGTCAGTGTGTTATTTTTAAAAGCAATTGTTTGTTCACAAAGGATCTTTTCATTAAGCAACAAGCTGAAGATTTCAAAGCTGGGAGAGGCTTTGTTTAACCACGAAAGAAAGATGTGATATTTTGCAATAATGACATAATGATTGAGGGCTAGACAAGTTTTTAAATCAGGCTGATAGCCGTATAAAATATCCGTAGCGTTTAAGGTGACATTTTCCGATCTCTTTTGGTTCCACCAGCTGATTGCCATTTGCCAAAAAATTTGAGTACTGGGGCATTCATATAAAAGGTGAAGTAAACTTTCATGGGGGTAGCTACAACGATCACTGCTCGGAGATTTTCTCAGCTTCATTTTGTAAAGTTTGCTATTAGTTGGTAGAATGTTCTGTACCACCTAATATTGAAAACATCTTATTTTATTTTCCATAGTGACTTGAACAGTAACTCATAGATAGCTTTAGCCGTAAGATTTTGTTCGTCTAGTTTCCTTTCTACGTTCGGAAGTTTAAGCATTTTCAACACAAACATTTTACGCGCAATTTTGGCCGTGACGTTCGCAGAAGTGAGGTTGCGTTCGCCACTGTTATTGAGAGGTTCTGAATTAAGAATTGATTTTTTCTATAGGTTAGGGATCGCAGAAAGGAGACCATTATAAGTTAGAAAGCCCACTGACAAACCATATTTTCGTTGAAAATCGGATCTCGATAGAAAGTTTCCGCTTTCGTTTAAAAGATGATAAATTTTAGTAACCCCTTTTCTATACCATGACGAGTAAAACACAGGTTTCCCTTCTAATTCTTATGAAACGGTTGTTCCAAATAGTTTCATGTTGATATTCCATAATCGTGGAGGGGTTCGTAGGGTGCAATTCCTGCCAAATAGTCAGTATATCTCTGTAAAACCTTGGCACATGTGTGGTCAAATTTAAATTGTGTGTGTCGAAATTACATTCAAAGATAAATCGACCCCCATATTGAGATATAACAGAGGAGAAAACGGAACACCATTTACTACCGTCTGCTTCATGTATGCGTTTGACCCAGGCTGCTTTAAGCGATTTACCCAATATGGTGAAGTCGACCATATTACGACCGCCTTTATCCACAGGAAGCATTATTGTTTGACGTTTTACTTTATCGGGCTTGAAGTTCCAGATGAATTTGAAGCAAATATCATTAACTTTTTCTGCGAAGTTCGGAGGCACTGTAAGAACAGACGTATTACAAACTAACTCAGAAATTGCAAGCGTCTTAACAATACAAATTCTTCCTATGAGAGTTAAATTTCTAGTCATCCATTGATTTAAAACGTTTTCACAAGCTTCTCTTCGAAATTGATTTTGTAACTCAGTAGTGGTGTAGTCATAGGCGAATGTGACACCTAGCGCAAATACATATTCTTCTGGCCATGCAATGTGGAATGGAGCGTGTTTGCCTAAGTGACATTTTAGGCTTCCAAGCCACATTCCTTCCGTTTTCGAGATATTTATTTTCAACCCTGAGCAGGTTCCGAAATCATTTAAGAGACTGAATAAGTAGCTGGCCGAGCACTCATCCTTTATAAACGCTGTAAGGTCATCTGCATACATACTTAGTCAGGAGTGCTCGATGGAGCCGATCTGCAAAATAACCGCTCTGCAGGCCGATTTTGGGCTGGCTTGCAAAATGTTTGCTGAAATAAAAATCTTGCTGGCAGTGTTACCTTAACGAAATCTTGCTAGAATTTGTGTCCGTAATGAGTCTTACTGGCTGTCAGGAATCAAAACACGTCATTTCCGTACATGCGCTTCGTATTTTGGTGGAGTTTTATCTGCGAGAAGATAGGACTTCAGAGCAAAAAAAAAAAAAAAAAAAAAACTAAGAGTAAACAGAACGGGATACAGATAGAAGCCTATTGCCCGTCTTGGGAACGATCTGCCATCCAAAATAAACCATTTGACATATTTTTCTCAAAAATTAAGTTAAAATCAATACTTAGCTGGCTGGGTATTTTTCTTCCTTACTCGACTGCTGGCTGGCAAACTGGAAAGATTCCATCCGTGCTGGCTGGCATTTCGTGTTTTGTGGCATTTTCAGCTTTGCTGGCTCGTTGAGAAACGACACGCTCGTAGCTGGCTGGGATTTTTATTTTTCAAACGTTTTGCTCGCTGGCATTGAAGAGCGGTTATTTTTTCCCCGGAAAGTTAAATCACGGGGATTAACGAAGATTGACAGGGGGACACTCAGCTAGTGTTTAGTACGTCGTACAATAAAAATTCTCAGAAAAGGTCGTTGGGTACTCCTGCTTAGTTTTAATTCAGTCTCGTTAATTGTCAAACCACGTATATTTTCACTTTCTCTGATCGCTTGGGCAAGGACTTCAATTGCTAGGACAAAAAGAAGCCCTGACAAGGGGCAACCTTGTCGAACACCTCTGTAGAGCTGGAAAAAGTCTGACGCGTAACCATTGTTCATAACACAGCTTGTGATGTTAGAGTAAAAGGTGTGAATCCATTTTCGAAACATCGGGCCTAAGTTCATAACCTCTATTACTTTGAACAGGTAATTCCATTCTAAAGAATCAAACCCTTTTTCAAAATCTATAAAAAGTAACATGCCTGGCAAGCTTTTTTTCTCATACAATTCAATCACATCGGAAATCAACCCAATATTTTCTCCAATAAAGCAATTTTTTACATAGCCTGTTTGATCTCTGTCGATCAGTATTGGCAAGACTTTCTCTAGCCGCTTTGCAATACATTTCTTGGTTATTTTGTAGTCGGTGTTCAACAAGGTAACCGGACGCCAATTTTTTTAGAGAAGAGTATCTTTGTTCTTTTTGGGCAACAAGGAGATCACACCCCTTCTTTGTGAGATCGACATTTCACCTCACTGGTAGGCGTCGTTTAAACAGTCTATAAAAGGAAGTGCTACATATTCCCAAAAACACAAATAAAATTCCACAGTGAGTCCGTCAGAACCTGGGGTTTTACTTTTCGAAAGTTGTTTAAGAGCGGATAGGCATTCTTCCTCAGTGGGAAGACCTTCACAGGTTTTCTGATGATCACCATCAAGTCTTTTTATGTTGTTGCAATTTAGAAAAGGCGGTGCTGAAGCATTAAATGTATCATCTGATATTTGAGAGGAATATAAGGTCTTATAAAAGTTTTCCATTTCGAACAAGATCTTATTCATCTTATTCGGCTCTTCAAAATATCCATTTTCGTTTGTTTTCAGCTTGACTATGTGTTTCCTTTCGTGAGCCCACTTTTCTAAATTCATGAAGTATTTGCTGTTTCTTTCACCATGTTCATACCACCTAGCTCTGCTTCTTATTATCGCACATTTTGTTTTATGTTCAGCGATTTTTTGTAATTCGAGTCTGAAGCGTTCAGCTTCTTCTACTAAATTTGTATCCTGATGGTTTTGATCAAGACGCTCATTCAGTTGTTTTAGCTTGCAGAGTAAATCTATTTCTTTTTTCTTATTTGCTTTGGCAAGCCACTTAGAGAAACGAATACAAAAGTCTCTGATCTCCATTTTTATCATTTCCCAATAAAGTCTTTTGTCTTCGATATAGCGATGTTTTTCTTTGGCATGTGTTAAAAATTTTTTTAAATGTGTCACGAATTCTTCGTTATCCAGGAGGGAGTTATTAAATTTCCAGAACCCTGGGCCAGACGATTTTTGATTGTTTTTTGTATCGGATATCCGCGTAAATAGGACCATGATCCGAATCATAATAAGACTTCACATCTGTATTATTTGTGCGAGCTAGGAATCAGGTGCTTCGAAATAAGCCAATAATCCAATCTACATCTTATCTTTCCAGGGCTGTTCTGCCAGCTAAATCGCTCATGGGATGGATGGTGGAGTCTCCAAATGTCGACAAGATTTAAATTATTACTCATTTCAACTATACTTTGAATGGCATTTTTTCTACTATTGATGTCTTTTCCGCCTTTTATATCGATATTTTCAAGAGGACAGTTAAAATCTCCGCCCAGTACAATATTTAAGTTAACAGAGGGACATAACATACTCGTCAGTTGAGTATAAAAATCGACTAAAACCTGAAAAACCCCAAACACCATTTCATGCATTCCTCAGACTCGAAAAGTGTTTGTGAAGTCAACATATATACCCTGAATTTTATCATAACTTTGAACCAAAGAACCAAAAGTTTCATAATCCAGTATTCCCTAAGCAATAAATGGCCGTCATATTTGCCATGAATGAATGTGATCTGAATTCCCCTTTACCACGCACAGAAATTTGAGAAAGAAAAAAAACTATTCTTAGAAGATACTGTCGATGGTTCCGCTTCACCATGGCTGCCTAGGTGACTCGCTGTCTTGCCCCATGGTACGTATCTTCTGTCTTGCCATATTGAAAGGCGAGAAAACACGTATTACCTAAGAGACTCTGAGAATAAACTTAATGTTCCATTGCTGCGCACAAACTACTATAAAAATAGCTTTTTACCACAATTGCCAGTAATCGCGCAATCTTATTGGCTAATTTGTCGTTGTCGATAAGAGTTTATATAATAAGGTGAATAGTTCGCGCGTGTGATTGGTTCTTAGCTATGATCTATTAGAGGACAGATGCACAGATTACGTCATCACGACCCATTTTTTTCCAGAAATGTGAAAATAAACAAGTTTTTCGCTTGCATTTTGTTTCTTTATTATATAAAACAAATAGATTCCATGTTGCCGTGCGTCTGTTCAGTAATAGATCACAGAAGACGTCAAAATGTGGTAAAAGCATCAGTGACACACTCGCCTGCGGCTCGTGTGCCACTTCTTTGTTTTTACCACATTTTGACGTCATCTGTGATCTATTACTGAACAGACTCACGGCAACATGGAACATATTTGTTAACTAGACAACGCTGCTCGCGTCAACATGTCGCGCAATGCCCTTTTTTCAGCTCCTGCTCTGAAATTAACATTTTCTTTGACGCTGATATTGTGGTAAAAAGATTGGAATGTGGTTTAGCGTTGTCTATACTCTTATCGACAACGATATTCGCCATCATAGTGGTCAAAATTTGCTGTGGACTCACTCGGCTGCGCCTCGTGAGTCCACAACATTTTGACCACTGTGATGACGAATATCGTTGTCGATAAGAGTATAGACAACGCTAAACCACATTCCATTTGTTAATTAGCTGTAGTGGTGCCCACTCTTTGGAACAGTCTTCCATGTGACGTAAGACAAGCAGGGTCTCTTGGGATATTTAAACCTTTAATCAAAGAAGTACGTTGAGGCAAGGCATTCATGGAAAGCAGCTTTTAGTTAGGACTATGTTTTAAGTATAGTGTTTTATAAATAGTATAGTTAAGTATAGTGTTTTATAAATAGTGTTTGAGTATTTTATCCATTTAATGCATTATTTATAGCTGATGAATTGTCCGTGGGTAAATAAAGACTATCTATCTATCTATCTATCTATCTATCTATCTATCTATCTATCTATCTATCTATCTATCTATCTATCTATCTATCTATCTATCTATCTATCTATCTGTAACTGCCGTACGATTGTCGGTAGCACTTTTCGTAGCCTGCAGGCTCCTTAAGTTTTTCTTTGCTTTTGTAATTTCACCCTTACAGAGTGGTTGCGATTGTTATAATCCTAAGATACGTTGATAAATTTTGTTTTCTTTTTATAATGCTCGTGAAGAATTTCAGGAAATTGTTTATCTCTCACAACGGCACAATAATATATAGGAGGGGTAGGCTGAACATTTGTAGGCCCAGGCCTACGGGCCTGTAGGCTCGCTACGCCCCCGCACTGTGCCGAATAAGAAGTAATTGCATTTTCTTGGGAAAAAAATGAGATTTTGGAAAACCTGGTATCACAGAACGAAAATACCAGTAAATTGCAAATATTCTTTTTGGGTGTGTTCCTTTTAGTGAATCCATTTGATCCGAGATTCACGCATTTCACAACCAAATGGAACGCAAAATCCGAAAAAGGGAATGTAGAAAATGACGTCAGAGATTCATTTCATGCTATTGGTCCAAATTTTTAATTATTTACCCTGAGAAAATCTGAACCAATCAAAATTTCTTTATTGTCACTGCTTTCTTTCTTTTTACACCGCTGTTTCCCAGGTCTTCCTCTTTCTCCCTCGCACTGTTGCAGGACGGCAGCCATATTTGCGAATGGAGCTTCGCTGGTTTTTTTGAAACTGGCATCGAGATTCCATGCTAAATGGAATCTCGATGTCTAAATTAGCGCGGATGTCAGGATTTTCGGGCACTAAAGGTTCAGCTAACCAATCGCAAGTATTTGGTGAGTATATTATTGCAGTTTGTTCTTTTAATTGGGTCCGGGTTCGTGGAAAGCCCATAGCTCTAAAGCATCCCGATCGAGAGATATATCTTGCTGACCTCGGAAATAAAAGTTATCCTTTGATTAGATTTCGTTCCACAAAGCACGATTGGCGCTATACTAGGGATAAACAAAGGGTTGGATTTAACTCACTAACCGGGCAATGCAATTTGCAATACAATTACAACTTTGTTTCTTCGTGTTTTTGAAGTGTTCGAAGACTTTTCTTGGTATAGAAAGCTCCCAAACATCTTCTGACAGTGTCCAGGTTTGTTAAAATACCTTTATATTGAAGGTATGCCTTAGAATTTTGAAATGATGATGATAAACGATGATGATGATAGAATGTTGGAGATTTTTAATTTAATTCTTGCTGAAGTGCGTCACTCATTTCGATATGTTTTTCTCCACTGAATGTTTTACAACAAAATACTAAGGATTTTGAACTCAGTTTATACACTGCAAATGAGGAAAATCGCAACTTTTAAACTCGAAAAGTAGGGTTGACTTATACACTGGTTTGACTTATACACTGGAAAATATGTATGATAAATGTATGTTTTGATTGAGGAAATTGAGACGCAATTTGATTGATAAAAGAAATTCTTCCCCTGTTTATTGTAGGTACTGCCGGTTCAAAAAGAAATCAAAAGACAGTTCAAGCTGGGACCAGTGAACAGGAGGACTTAAGCAAGTTTGGCCAGCAGACTGTAGCTTTGGAATGTACTGAAGGTATCATTAGTCTAATCATAATAAGTCTTTGTAGCATATGTTAACAAGTGGGAGTCAAGAGTGGGACAACATGTTGCTTCCTTTACCAAACCTGTTGACATGGGCCATATATGACCCAAGTATGGAGATAATATGGCATAATGTATGGGCCCTCTGTGGATAATGCATGGATTTGGAATGGGCTATTGCTTTCCATATATCAAACCTATACATGGCACTGTCTTCATTCAGTTGAAGCTCTATTGTCTTATACTATGGGATTGCTATGTATTTGGCAGCACTCCATAGATACCCCATAGGATCTAGTATGGGAATGATATGGCTCAGCCCCATACCAATACCAAATGATGATCTCTGACCATTCACTATTGGAATGCTATGTATTTGGCAGTAATCCATGTAATTCCCATATCATCCATGCACACTGGCATATGATATGGGAATGCTATGGGGATTTGGTAAAGTGCCATACAATTACCATATCATTCTGATATGCTTGCCTATATGGTATGGGAAAGAGATGGTAAACTTCCTTACAACCTCTATTCATCATATACTGCATCTGATATACATGTATGGTATGGTTTTTCACCTGATTCCTGTCCCATAGCCATGCCATATGTTGAGTGAACAGCTGTGATGCTTCATGCTATTGGACTACATTCAGTGACAATTTACTCATCAGTTAACTGCTTACATACATACATACATGTACATACATACTTATCCTCTCCCTGTTGGGGCTTTTCAGGGATAGTTTACATCACTGGCCGGGGACTTGACCAGACTGCTAGTGCAGTTTTACCATTAATGAAGTAACTAATGAGTGCCCCCGTAATGTAGATATCTAGGACAGACACTAGGGGTGGTCACAGCCAGAGTTTTGTTACGTCCCTAGTGGTTCTTTTACATCCCACAGAATCAGATTAAGTGAAAGTACTGTGAGACGGGGCCTACGGTTTATCGTCCTTATCCGAGAAGACTAGAAAGTCTAACCATTTGCAGATGTCATTACAAAGGCAGCACTTTCTCCTCAGTTATTTTTAAGACCCGGAGTGTTGGTCCGGCCGGGGTTAGAACCTGCGACCTCCCGCATGGTAGTCCGGTGCTCTACCACTGAGCTAACCGGTCTGTGGTGCAAGCGGTGCTTCTAGTTCATTAGATGTGAAACAATCTTAAAGTGTTGCAGAGCGGTAATTCTGGGAAACAGCTTAAACCAATCTTCTATAGCTTTATAAGTACTCCCAAGATTTTGATTTAGTCAAAGAAGTCAAAGAATGTTTTACAGTGTGGAAAATCTAAGGGAACTCTCTTTGTATGGAAAAGGTCTACCCGAATTCTCATCTCCTTTGCCTACATTTTTTGAATAAATGCCTTGCAAAGTTCTATGATAATTCTGTAGCAAAGCAAGGCTGGTCCTGATACTGAATACATGCTTTTGATTCAATATTATTGTCAGTGATGCTCAAAAGATTAGTCAATACAATTTAACTTCATTGACAGAAATTGTTGCAGTCAAAAGTCCTGATCGAAAGAAATCAAACGACTTCTCCGAGTTTGATAATGAGGAACAAATGATTCAGGAATTTGGACTTCTAGTCCTTTAAATAAAATGCAAATGACCATGCATAAATTTATATCTTCTCAATTCTAGAACTTAAGAACTTCAGAACTAAAAAATGATGAAGCAAAGATACAAAAGAGAAGATAAAGAATCGGAGATGAAAAATTCAAACTTCTGATGGGTGATGATGAGTTGAGAAATCTGTGAACCAAACAAGCATTTCAACATCTAACCTTTCTCTCTAGCTCTCATTCCTCCACTGCAAACAGCTGATGTAGAGTGTGGATTTAGTGCTCAGAGTTTGACTAAAACTACCCACAGAAATAGAATGGAGGCAAAAACATTAGATAATCTCATGACAATTAGTGTTGAGGAACCCTCAGTTGAGAGTTCTGACTTTAACAAAGCTGTCCTTTTTATGAAAAGGAAAAAAAGGAAAGGAGAATTTTCAAGAAGAACACTGATTTAATAGATTAGCCTCTTGTTTCTGTTTTAATATGTAAACTGTAACAAAGTAGTGAAACTTAAAGAGAATGTGACAATTTCAATTTGTTCACCAGATGATTGTGTTACGTTTTCCCTCTTTTTTGCCTTAAAGTTTATTACACAAAGTGTAGCTTGAAGATAAGCAAACTATGCCCACGCAAAAGGCACCCACGGTTTTTGCATATACGCGTCTTGAAATGCGCGTGTTGACACATGCATTTGGTGCGTGTGTTTGCTTTTGTTATTCATGCTTATACCTTTGCTTTGTGGTTCATTGTTCAGCAAAACAAAAGACAAGTTACTATCACACCACTCTAAATCCAGACATCAACACACCAGAACATTTGAGGAAGAGATCACTGTTTAGTGCTCGATGATTTACAGTGTGATTATTTACTTCGCTTGTTGCCGCATACCGCAAAAAAGGAAACTGATTAACCTGGTGAAATGCAACTGAAGAAATTGCAATTACAAACCCGGTTTTTGTTTAATTCTGTTTTCATGCTGATGGAGATTTGTTTAAATATTCCACTTGCTTTGCCTTTCACTGCCACTGAATATACTGATGAGTTTGACCAGTTATTTTGATTAAATAAAACTTTCAGGATGGTGGAGAAAATCTAAGTTTGACCGTAAATATATTATAAACATTGTTGACATAACTTCTCATGGTTTCATAAGAACACTGCCGTCACAATTTTCTACATTTATTTCACAACAGTTGTTTTGGAATGGACATGGTTCCCAGTTCACAATTTGCAAAACTACGCCACACAAGCCGGTGATTGTTTTTGAACGTCGTTCTACAACAATGAGCATGCATGCAAATTCACTGCATCAACAAACACTGTTCATACATTTTCCCTTCAAAAGAAAATGCTCCCTCGCTATGTAGCCATCTTCCTGTAAAGATGAAAATGAAGAACATTTATTTCATTGTGCATTCCATTCAAATCAGTGGTGAGGCCGCTTCATAAGAAACATCACCATGAGAGGATGGGAAAACCACATTCACAAACTCAAATTACTGGTTGCCCAGCATGTGACAAAAATTTGCCAATAGCTGTGAGCGTTGGGTTTGATAGCAGTTTTGTTTGAAGTACTCCACAACAGTCGCATTTGACTTTCAATGAAAGTAAACATGTTTTGAGTAAAAGTCTTTTGCTCGCAATGAAATGAATTTTGATGCAACACACATTCTATGGCTGTTTCATAGCAAGCGAATCATAATGTCGATTCTTGTCTCTTCATGTCACTCCACATTTGAACTCGACTCTAATTCAGTGAGGTTTAAACAGGAAAATGCTTGATCATGTATCCTTTACTTTGTAAAAAAATATCAGATATCTCTTATTTTTCGTTCATTAGAAAATGTTTATTGTCATGCCAGACATTTCGCTAATGTACTTGAGTAGTTTATTGTGACACTGAACCAGAGCATTAGGAATATGAGTAAATACCGGCCCACTGAGGTAACAGGCAACCAATTTTGTTGTTAATAGCAGCTGCCTTGGATTAAAAGCTCATTGAAAATAACAATAAAATAAGAACAATAAAGGAACAGTGAGCTAGCTCATACATACTAATGGTCCTTGGAGTATGTGTGCATTTGATGTGCGTACGTGCAATTTGTGTAGATGCATGGCACACGCATATTTTGGTTTGCATATCTTTCAGCTGTACTTTACATGTACTACTCATACAGTGTAATTCATATTTTACGCTACAAGAGAAAAACAGGCTGTCCCTTAAAAAACTGGTCAGGAACGTTCCATAGAAAATTATTTTTGACTATCACCTGATCATACTGACTGAAAGCCTTTTCAACAGAAATGTTTGCTCAAAATTGATCAAATTACTGCCATGCATCTACATAATTTTTATAAGAGCAAACAGCAAACAAATTTATTTGAGAGCATTTCCTGTTTTGAATCTTTTCAACAAAGGTGCCAAAATCTCTCATTAGGGAAATCTGGGCAGAGACCAAACAGAGATATTGAACAGAAAGCAACAATTCTTTTCAACCTCATATCAATCAATTCAAATGGATTTTATATGGTCTTAACAATTCTGATTTAGAAAATTTGTAAGACAAGGGCTTAATCACGTAAGTCAAGTATCATTATGACATGTTTACTTTTGTATACTTAAGAAAACAAGACAACACCATACACAATCTTTGGCAGTAAATGGGACTAAGGTTATTAGGTGCTCCCTAGCGCAAATAAGGGTGGCAGCAGCACACCCTATAAGTGAATGTGGAGGGGTGGCAGCAACACACCCCGCAAGTGACAAATGAGGGTGGCAGCAACACACCCTGAACAATGGTGACAACGAAGTAAGCGTGGTAGTGACACACCCTGCAACATGCAGCTAAAAGTGCTAAGGATGAGCCTGCAAGTGTGGCGCAAGGGATGGTAATGGTGGGGTAAGGGGCCCCACCCAACCTGCTACGGCAGTGCAAAGTGGCAGGTGTGCACTCATACCAGTAGTCCAGCTTTATTGAAAATATAGGGGTAGGGTGAGGCGGGAAAAACTACAGATAAATTGTACTGAAATGACAGCTTACAAACACAGTGCAGCGTGTGCGTGAAGTCGAAACAACTGAGCTCACAACTTGACTAGGCTGATAAGAGTATATACAATATCGATTACAAATTAGAACAAGGCCAACTTGTGTTTACAAAGGCTGCATTCATACAGGTATGTAGTCCACGATGCATTTAAATAAAAGAGTCTTTATCATGGTCACTGTAACGCAAAGTTCTGTTTGATGAGTGCCACATAATTTGATAGTCGCTTGTTAATTAGCATATATACAGTTGGTGGGAGCAAAACTGTTAACAGTTGGTGGGAGCAAACTGAACACATTTACACATGTTTTAAAGGAGCACTGTCACCGGGATTTTTGCTGTTTTTGGTTCAATTCTTCCAAAATTACTGCCTTTTACCTGTTATCATGCAAAAAATGCTCCTACAGAATCAGCAAGATCAATTCCAATGAAATTAATTTTTAACAGGGGGAGCTGACCATAATAATTTTTTTGGTGATTTTTCAATGCATAGCTTGAAATTTTGAAAAAACTGGCAAGTTTTTTCAAAGTTCAATCCATTTCCATCCTCGCCATCTTTGATGGAATTGAGTTTATAGTGTCGTTGCAGTATTACAGTCTTTGGCAGCAAAACTACACCATTAGTTTAAGGTTTCCACTGATGCATTGGCAGTTTTAAGCTTTTTAAAGTGATGGTACAATAGTGTGACATTGCCCCTTTAAGCATCTGAATATGAAGGCTTTAAAAAGAGTAAAAAAGATGTAAATGTAGCCAAAAAGTTTCAGATCAGCATGATCACAGATCTGTTTCATAAATATCTTTAATGGTTCACTAATAATAAATTTATTTTCTATTGTGAAGTGACATTTTTTGTGAAAAGCGTGAATGTGCAATTAGTCATGCTTCTTGGTCCTGATCAATTTCAATGCCAAGAGTAATTTTATTTTCTAACTGAAGCTTGCAATTTTAAATGAAAAAATACCATCTGTTGTTTAAAACATTTGTTACATGAAGTGGAAGACAGTTAATGACACTATAGACAGTTTCAGCATGCTAAATACGCAACAATGCTTTTTGATCTTTTTCTGTTCAGTTGACACTGAAAACAATGTCCAATCTTTCACGGAAAAATTGCTACGTATTGTGTCAAAGAATTCACTTCAACCAATTTTAAGTCACTGAATGTTATTGCGAGTTTTCATATGCCATCTGGTGAAATCTGTGCCAAGCTGACAAGCTGCCGATTGTTTCATCACTTCAGTAATTTCCATAGTTGTTGCCATGGGAAAATACGCAGGAAAATTGAGATTGCATGTGAGCGTGACAGACATGGCAACAAAAACAAAAACGTCATTTCAAAATATAACTTCTCCTTTCTACAACTCTTTTGCGACTATTCCAATTTGTTTAACTTTGCAAATGGTGGCAAACTATCCAGGAACTAAATTATTGTGAGTGGCATCAAAGTAAGGAAAGAAAAAGACACATTAACCGTAATGTGTTCACGTTCTTGTCATTCCACTTTGTTGTTTTTTAAATGTAGTAGAATTTTTACCATACGTGCAAAGCGATTGTGTTTGCTCATTAGCACTATTGTTTTGCGGCATTCTTGTTGCCGTTGCCATTGTTGTTGCTTAAGCTCCCTACTGAAATGTGTGAAATGGATTGCTCTCTCTAGTTTTGAATTTTTAAATATGAAAATCTTTTTGTCTGACCAGACTGTTCTCCTGTCTGGCCAAAACTTGACCCTGGCCTGACAAATGACCTGCTTATGGACAATAATTATTTGCAGGTTTGAATTTAAAATTATTTTATTTTGAGTTGGTGAGGTCTGAAGACACCCACATGTGAACAAAATGCCACGACAAGATTCAAGATTTTCCTTGCTGTTTTTTGTTTTGTTTTGTTTTTTAACCGAATACTTCAGAATTTTCTCACAAAGGTGAGATAAACATCACAGAATATGCAAAATTTATAAGTCAAAAAGTACTTTTTTGTTTGGCTTGAACAAGCGCTGTTAGTTAATGTTTACATTGTAGCAAATAGGTAAATAATGTTTTCTTCCATTCTGGCAAAAATACTCGAAACATATTGCTCTGAAATATCTTAGAGCTGTCAAATCCACCAAATGATGAAATATGATCACCCTGGTTGCCTAGCACGTGACATGTTTCGGAACTTGTATGCAAATATTTGTGCAATGAGTGCTAAAAATAGTGGTAAACAAATGTCTCGAATAATATAATATTAGACCTTTATGGTTTCGTTCGCATTTCCAAACGTTAAGCTAAATTTAATTGTTTGTTTTAGGTTACTTTAGTCTGCGCCTAGTTCACAATGGTTGTTTTGTTTACCGTTTGGCTACTTTGTGTGTGATGTTGGGTTACCTCTCCACTTTTGAAACTGGTCAATGTTGACAGGCAATCAGTTTGCTTGTACTTTACATAGTTAGTGGTTATCAGTTCAAAGCTTTCTTTATCGTTTAGCCGTTCAACGAGGCCTTCCAAGGAGTGGTCTGGTGTCGCTTTGTCACTCGTTTTCAACTATGTCGCTTGTTTCATTACAGACAAATTTCGCTTTTGCAAAGAAATCAAAGAGGAATGGAAAGTGAACTATTGTTGTGGCAAACTTGCACATGTTTTCTGCTAATTTGTAGAGGTCATGTCACTTGTCACTTTTACCCCTTGGAAGGCCTCTTTAACGAGATTCGTTACCGGTCCTCTGATATGTGTTCTAAATTCACACTGTTTACATGATTGAGCAGCTCATGCGCTCATGTCCACCGTTTCAAAACTTTAAAAAGATAAATCCAGCACAGAAACATTCAAGCGCGCTCAGTTGTCACCTTTTTGTGACACCTATATGAACCTGAAAACAGAGGAAACAAAAGGCTATTCAAAGGTGATGCATCTTTCTCATTACCAAGGTATTACTTTGTCTAAACCCTGCCGTGGCAGTTCCACCTAGGTAAAGATGAGGCTAGATGTGGGAATGCTGCATCAATGATGCATGGAGGCCTTGGGTGAGAACATGGAAAATGGTTCAATACTTTCAGGCAGTACTGTAGTACTGAATTGTTTGCATTCTTTCAATAGAATCTTCTAGTATCAGCAACAGCGGGAATACTGAACAGAGTCAAGCATCTGACAGTGGCAACAACATTCCAGCTGGAAGAAGTGAGGCACCCAAGAAAGCATCGGCAAGTAGCAGAGAGAAAAGCCAGGAAAATGGTGCTATTGAAATGAAAGATAAAATTCCTGTTGAACAAAGTGAAAGAAAAGTGTCAGTTCCTGACAGAGACAACATCAAGGATGAAGCAACAGGCACACCAGAACAGGAAGGATCCAATGAAGGTTTTAACAAAACAGAAAGCAAAGACAAAGTTTCACCTTGTCAGGGGAAGAGAAGCTCAGATAAAGGTACCAACAAACCACACAAACTCATCATCAACATTATTATCATGATGGTCAAGGGTAGAAAAGCTCAAATAAAAGTAACAACAAACCGCACAAGCCTGTAATCATCATGCTTAGTCCCCTTTTTTAACTGAGGCACAGCTGGCTTGCTTTTGCCAAAAAAATAAAAAATAAAAACACTATGCGTATACTGTACACCTGTTTTCTCATCACTCTTTCCAATTAAACCATCCCACTGGCATACAATAGAACACTACATGTAGGTCCCCTGCAAGGTAAACCCACCACCTAACCATCACCCTAAAAAATTGATACCCATTCCCTGGAACCCCAATAAAAATAATAAAGAAAACCAAAGGAAAGAAATAAAAAAATATATATTAAACAAGAACAGCGTATAACAGTATTGGCATGGCGACACTTCAGACAGACTAATTTATATGAATGAATGTCATCTTGATTGAAAACTAAACTTAGTCTACTCCTGTATTATTTTACTTTTTCTTTAAAGGTACTAACTTTGCCTCCAATCTTATAGCGATAGGTAATGCATTCTACAGAATAGTTATTCGGAGATATTGGCAGAAGTTTTACCTTGACATCACTAGGCTGTCAGACCATATGATATAAAACTCCCTTTATTTAGTTTCTAGTTCTCACATCATCATGCATTCTTATGTTACATATAATTTTGCTATGAGCAATAGTTGTGATTATAGTTTCAGACAGTTACTCTGAGTTATCATTATGATAGCATTTGATTCTGTGGAAACATGTCATGTGTTGTATTTTCTAAAAAAAATTTCCTTACCTCCTGGTATAAAGGCCTTATAAAATTTAGTCTGGGAGTAAAGCACCCTGGCTCTCTTTTTGCATTCTTACTTTTATTAAGACGTAATCTTCACTTCGTAGTGACTATTATCTGTTTTAATTATAGTTGTGCAAGTGCTACTTGATCTTAAACAACTGCAGCTCCAACAAGACAAGACCACCCATGAGATCAACCCATTGACAGAATTAAAGAGGATTGCTTGGGATAAAGGCTTCACAATACATGACAACAAAGGATCAGGGAACTGTATGTTTTATGCCTTATCAGACCAGTTGAAACATACGAAAGGGATAGAAGTCTCTCACTATAGCCTAAGGCAGTCTTCAGTGCAGTACCTCAGGAAAAACCCTAAGCTGGTTGGTAGAACTATCATTAATTTTTATATTTATAAGCAATTTGAATGCTATTTGAACAGACTCAGACATTTCCATTTTTCCATTTATTTGCCATTAACCACATAAAAATACAAAACACTAGAAATTTAAAAATACGAAACACAAGAAATTTAAAAATACGAAACACAAGAAATTTATAATAACTTAAACTGGAAACGATAGACTACAAATTAATGTTTAAGGTGGTAATGGCAAGAAAGCCTATATAGAAGCCGGGGGCTTATGAACTATAGGCTTCCTGACAATATAGGGTACATCATACAAACTACAGGGACAGCATGAAATATGAAATGTATTATTTTAAAAAGAAAAGAAAAGAAGAAGTAAGTAGTTCAACAATGAGTATATTTGCCTAAGAAAGAAGGAATTTTTAAGTCTTTTCCCAAACAAATGGATGCTTTCACTGTTTTGAATTTCATGACTTAACGAGTTGAAAAACTTAGGTCCTTGAAACCGAATTGAGAAGTTTTGAATATTAGTTCGGCAGGGAGGTATGTAAAAAAGGTTGCAATTTCTAGTATAATGCGAATGTAACTGGCTTGCGAGAGTAAACATATCACGAAAATAATTAGGAAGTAAACTTCTTTTAAAAAGATACATGAATTTACCTATCTGGTATAACACAATGTAACATGCATAATATACATATACACATTTGTTTGACATGTCTAACACTGCTTATCATATGAATCAATAGGCTCTATTTTAAATATAAAGTAGCGATGTAATGTTTATATTGTATTTAATGTTAATATTGACCTTTAGTATAATTAGCATTTAATTGTTTTTCTCTGCAAAATGTAATTTCGGTGGTTTTGCATGTATTTTTGCTCAAACAAATAGCCATTTGCATTTGCATTTACATTTGCATTTTTTACTCAGCCATATAAGTTGGCTGGGGTCCTTCATGAATGAGATACTGTTTCACCAATTGTGCAAATTGACTTGACTTCTTTGTTAATGAGATGCCAGCCCACTACTTGAATGAAAAATACACTTCATGTGTAATTTAAATGAAAAGTATCACATGCAGTGTTCTCACCAGAATTTTGCATCTTTAGGTCCAAGGGCCCATAAAGCAAAAAAAGTGTGCCATTTGAGTGACAGACCGCACCATTATGGAATTCGTTGAAATACTCTTGTTTGCTTCGGTTTCTCGTTTTTCTTTGCTTGCACTGTTGTTTGGTTGATTCTTCATGCTCAGAGTTGCCTTCACTTAACTGAAACCGTGGCTTTTTTACTTTACAATGCTAATATGTTTCTAAGTTTCCCTGTATTTTTTTATTTCGCCTTGAATAAAGATGAGCTGCCTCTCCACACAGTCACACAAATTGAAAACAAATATGGCGCACTGTTAGCAGTACATTCTTGCTCAAATGTAATAGTGCTGCTCATTGTTTATGTGTCACAGCCCCAGCCAATCATTAGCCCTATTGTTTGAGTCAGTCATTTTCCTTGCTTTCCATGGTTCATTAAAAAATATTTGGAACAAGACGCTCGATGAATGTTTACTCGGGATACTGCGTGATGCAGAAGAAAAATTGAAACACACAAGGCCTATTTGTTTGCATATGAGCAAAGCCTGTAAAACTGTGTTGAGAGTTACCATCGAGAGTGATTACTAAACACAAATATATATGTGGTAATGTTATTTACTTCTTACAGACCAATACTGCTTAAAAGAAAGTTGCCCGTCATGTCACGTTTCCTGCGCAATGTGAATCATGGCGCCGTTTCGTGATTCATGTCATGCGAGAGTCACTGAAGCAAAAATATTTGACATGAATTTCGGGTGACTTTCACTCTGTGCGCATTACAAATGCAGCTATTATTATTTTAATACACACAGCATCACTGAGGTCATCACAAATCGAAATGGCACAGTCGTCTTGTAAACAAAACAACAGATTTTCTAAATTTGTTAGCCAGTTTGACACAAACAAATTTTGATTTCAGATCACAATTTGCATTGCCGCAATATGTAATTTGAAACCTTCCACTTTAGAAACATGACTAATAAACTCACTCGTTAGTACACGCTTCAGAAGCTGAGAAAAACCTTAAGCGGAATGGAGTTAATTTGCATAACTTCAAAACAACTGTTGCGTGATGTTATCCTTTCGACCTTTGGACTTTGCGTTTTCCTTTAACCAATGAAAACACTGCCACATGCCTTCTAATATTGTGTGTTGGCCAATCAAAACACTGCTACGTAATTGTATTGTGCACTTTGCTGCACAGGAAAAAAAGAAACAACTGAAATCTAGCATGATTTATAACTAAGTTTACTTACAGTCTCCCGAGTAATAATGTTTGACTGATTTTAGAGTTTCTTCTAGCAGCATTTATCCAAGTTAAAGAGTGATTTTTGCAGCTCATTTTGCTCCTTTGCACCCTGAGGGCCCTTTTATAAAACTTCAGTGTGGCACTTCCCCAAAAAGTGCGGCAATGCTGCAATGCTGTGGTCTGGTAAGAACACTGCACATGCATCACTTTCACCAGTTGTATGACTTTTACAAGTTGCATGAGTTAAATCTTCACTTATGACTTGAATGTTCAAGTAGTGAGTATTGGCTTGCCTAGTTCTTAGGCCTCTCTCTGTTTCTTCTTGGTTCTTCCTCACTGGCAATAACAACTCAACTATCACCCTAACTCCAACTTCTATTAATGAACTGGAAGATATCTGCAGTTCATTTGCACCGAAGAAAGCCCTGGGCTATGACAACATCCCAATGCATGTGATCAAAAATTCTTTTCACTTCATTTCTGCACCTCTGATGGACACTATTAATCTCTTATTTTCTAAAGGTATTTTCCGGATAAACTGAAAATTGCCAAAGTGATTCCCATCTATAAAGTAGACGATCCTGGTCTTTTTGTGAATCATAGACCAATTTCCTTATTACCAAATTTTTCGAAATTTTTCGAAAGAGTTATGTATAACAGGATAATAGAATTTGTTGAAAAATACGAAATTTTATATTGTTATCAGTTTGGTTTTCAGAAAAATTATTCAACTTTCTTCGCATTAACTCATCTCATTAATAAAATTTCCTCCGCAACTGATCGACATGAAACTACTGCAGGGGTGTTTTTAGATCTTTCCAAAGCATTTGACACTCTTATTCATCAAATTCTGTTCACCAAGTTGGAACATTATGGTATCCGTGGTGTGGCTCTGCAGTGGATTAAAAGCTAATTTTCTTGCCGCCAACAATTTGTTCAATTTAATCTAGCCTGTTCCTCAATGCAGACCATCAAGTGTGGCGTCCCTCAAGGTTCTATTTTGGGTCCTTTATTTTTTCTACTATATATAAATGATCTTCCTAACGCCTCTAAATTAACTCAGCCTTTACTTTTTGCTGACGACACAAGTATTTTTTATTCTCACTCTGACCCCATTGAGTTGCAATCTGTTTTAAATGATGAACTGTGTAACTATGACATGTGGTTGAAAAGTAATAAGCTCTCTGTCAATGTAAAAAAAACTTGTTATGTCATCTTTAAGTCGAGACAAAAGAAACTTAATTGTAATCTCTCTCTTTTATTTGGAAATCATTCTCTGGAACAGACTAACGTAACTAAGTTTCTAGGAATATACGTGGACGAGCACCTCACTTGGAAACACGACATTAGCTATGTCTCTAAACAGATTTCTAAGTCAGTTGGTATAATATTCAGGGCCCGATTCTACCTATCAGTAAAAACCAAATTATCTCTGTACTATGCATTAATTTATCCCTATATCACCTCTTGTAACTCTTCTTGGTCGTCCACGTATGTGTCCAACTTAAATAGGATTTTCATTCTGCAAAAGCGTGCTGTGCGAGCCATCACCAATTCCGATTATCGAGCACATTCTGCTCCATTGTTTGCTAAATTGGATATCCTTGATATTTTTCAAGTGAACTCATTTCAAATAGCCAAGTTTATGTTTTACTATCATAATCAATTGTTGCCTCAAATATTCCTCGACTTGTTTGAGACAAGTAGTGAAATTCACAATTACGGCACCAGGACGGCTGGATGTTACCGCGCTCATTTCTGTCGTACAAACATTAAGCAATTTACAATTCTCTTTCAAGGTCCTATGATTTGGAATTCTCTCCCTACTTCAATTACCTGTTCAGCAAGTTTTCTTACCGTCAAGAAAAAAATGTTAGAATTTTTATTTAAACAATCCTGAATCTGTCATGCCGCACTCACACAGCACCAAATTATACTTATATATTATCCTTCGAGGTGGCCTCTCCTATAAGCCTTGTGGTTTCCTGAGGTCTCCTCACCACTAACTTAGGTGTATTAAAAGTAAATATTGTGAAAATGGCAAATAAATAAATAAATAAATAAATAATACATTCAGGTCACATGGTCTCGGCAGAAATGCAGGAGAGGCCTAGACAAAAATCTGCAAAGTGAGACAAATGTCTCAGTTTTTCTCCCAAAACACTCTCACCGTGGAAACTCTGACATCTATTCCCTTCTAAAAGGTTGCTCAAGCATACATTAAGGGACATTTCACTTGCATTACACAAATACAAAGACATAAAAATCAACACTAAATTATCGAACGGCAGTTCACAAATGTCTGTGATTGAATGAACTTAAATGACACATTCACATCCCAAGTTAACTGTGATGAAGTAGCCATCATAGAAATGAAAGTCCATCAATTGCGGAAAAAGTATCCTTCAGGCTGGAAACATAAAAGAAATGGTAACCTGAGACAGCTTTGCCATCCGAATCTCATATCATCTTCCATCCTGTAGCTGGCAATGACTTCTTCTTCAATTCAGCTACACAAAAAAAACTATAAGCATATTTGACTGCCATTCTTAACCGCCATTCTGATTATAAAACAGGAGCGTGTGCATTCTGTTTTTGTCTAGGCTTTCCCCGGCTGTTTGCCTCGGCTACCTCACCGAAACAAATTGATTGTAAGGGCCTGGGAGAAAACCATACAGGAACTAGGCAAAGTATTGGCATGACTGAAACTCTTTATCACTTCCCCTGATTACATGAAGAAGGGAAGATGTTGGGCATTAGAGTATCATCTCAATAATATTTTTGTCGATCTTATGAAATAACCTCACAATTTCAGTAAACCTTTCTTATAGGCCAATGGAACAGAGCTATGTAATTTTGTCTCTGGTCGAGATAAGCATCCATCGTGGAATGAGTATCTGAGAAGAATGGAACAAGAGGGCACATGGGGGGATCACTTGATTCTCTACGCTGTGGCAAACCTCTATGGAATAAGCATCAGGGTCATCAGCAATGTGTCAGAACACTATGAGGAAACCATCAGCCCAGAATGTGCTGTTAGCAGCAACGAGCAGCTTGTGGTAGGGCACCTTAGTGAGCTTCACTATGTTAGCCTGCAACCAAAAGAAGGTAAGGTTCATTACCTATCATTTTTTCACATGGAAGAGGAGAGTGGGACTTTTCTCAAACTGCTTTGAAATGAAATCACTCAATTATGTAATATTCATCTTGGTTTGTTGTAGACTACAAGTAGTCTCTAATTTTGGTGATGGTTTGTGGGGCGGGAGAAATACATGTGTGCGCGAAATTGCAAGGAGACACAACATGAGGGGAGTGCTGATAATTAGAGACTACAGACTTAGCTACTGATACAATCCAGTTTTCTCACTCTTCTACACGTTGTGGTTCCACTGGGCTCAACATTCGTCTCCATGTTGCACAAAACTCTGCTTTCCGTGAGTCGTACTTTGTTCTTCCTCTGGAAATCTGTTCCCTGGAGCGGACATCACTTTTTAAATCCCAGTTAAAAAGCTCTTCTTTGATCCAGAAAATATCTGCACATGGCGTATAATTTGCCCTATCTGCAGGCGACCTAACCTGGCATCTCAGTGCATGGGCTAATTCTTTTTTTTTCTTATTTATTATTATTATTAGTACTATTATCTTATTATTAGATCATTATTATAATAATTATTATTCGTTTGGATCTTAGTTATTGCTGTTGATACTTTCTGTTTAAACATACTGTTTAATTATACTGTTTTTCCACTGCTGACCAGGAGGCTTTGGCTTTGTAAGGGACCTCGTGTCCTATTCCTTTGTCCTCCCTGGGTTTGTCATCGCTCAAAATGTAGTAAATAAATAAATAAATATGTAAAATAAATAAAAATTAGCCAGGAAGTTTGACCTTTCACAGCCAAGTGATTTCGAAGTGTACATTTTGTATAATTGTCTTTCAAGCCAGTTAAGGGGAACCAGTGAGATTCCTTCTCTTGTCTTCCTGTCACTTGCTTTGGTCATCGACATACTGCAGGAGATGTTACAGCAAAATGAAAAGCCTTTGCTTGTTTATGTTGTTTTAGCAGGAAGCCATGTATTAATTACAGAAACAGTAAAGAGAGTGGTAGGGGGCCTCCTAAAAAGCCTACCTGTAACGATTTCTGAGGTGTTTGCAGTTGCAATAATACTGTGAGATCAACAAACAGGCTAAAGTGGAGAAATATAAGCAAACTGGGGTTTGAGTGTTGAGTAATCTTTTTCACTCTCATGCCAAGTGTGTGAGAAATGTGCCAGGAAAATCCATACTTCAATTGCACTGTTTCATTTCTTTCCAGGGAATCTTAGTACACAAACTGGGCCGCAAAGTTGTTTGAAGTCTGCCAGTGACTCTTTGCCAGTTGCGAGGGAGAGGTTTAATTAAATGCATGGCATGGCCCTGATTGCTCAGAGATTGAAACTGAAAAACCTACAAAAGTTTACCTTATAGAGTCAAAGTGCCATATATGTAAACTTAAACCAAGTCAATGTTACCATTAGTGCTGACAGTGGCTTGTGTACTGTTGACAGATTGTTGACAGGTTTCCAAGAAAGAGCCAATCAGGGTTTTGCACTTGGAATGGAAGCCCTTATTAATTCAAACTTCCTGGCTGTCTGTAGTGTCTTATTTTCGGCGCTCCCCTCATGTTGCGTCTCCTTGCAATTTTGTGCACATGTGTGTATTTTGCTAGTCCCACAATCCATTGCCGAAATTAGAGACAACTCATAGTCTAGGTTTGTTGGTGACCAAACTAAAAATGTCCAAAGAATGACAATTTTCTTAATCTGGTTTTAACTGGCCTGGTCAGTAATATTTTTATCAAGGGTTAGATTTCTGACTGAAAAAAAGATACATGTACTGTGTGAATAATCCTGTGGAAATTAAAATGAAGCACTTTTAGTGAAAAATCCTTTAGACTACTCTTGTAAAAATCTTATAGGCAGCAGGATTCAAGCCATTTGGACCATGTACACATGTTGATACCATTTGTTGGTTAAAACAAATCAGACATTCCTTCAAGCAAGGGGATGTTAGTAAGATGTTAGTAAGAGCAAATTTATTTACTGTGAAGATTGTTTTACTCACAACGGTACTGGTAATAAAAAAAAATATTGTCCCTCCCTCTTTAGAGTCAACTGGCATCCATGAAGGTGAAGAGCACGAGGAATCTAAAAATGACAACATCATTCCAGCTGAGAACGGTAGGCTACATGACCGTTTAATTGTTGTTGTTGTTGTTGTTTTTTTTGTATTTACAAATAATAAAGACAAAAAGCCAAGTAAAGTTATTGCTGGTAACTGAAATGTTGGTGATGTTGGGAATTACATGTAAAATATTTTGGGGATGAAAGCCTAATTTTCTTAAGTCCTATCATATTTTAGGACTTAAGAAAATTAGGCTTTCATCCCCAAAATATTTTTATTCTATTTGTTGTGCTGAGTATTACTGTACATGTTTTCACTGGGCATTGTTGTGCTATTCAATATCTTCCTTCAGCAGTAAAATCTTAATGCAAAGTTTAACCTTTCAGAGTAAGCATGTCACAAGTTGTTTTGCTTTAAGATTTTTTCTAGCTGATTGTTTTAACCAAAGAAGAATTGGCTTGCAAAGCCATTTATTTACAATGGAGCAATCACTTTGAACACAACCAACGACTGATTGTGCCTGCAAAAACAACATGTATGCATGTCAACACACTTGCAGTAAAATCCAGAATTCTTGGTCTAAAGGCCAATTTGTTATTTATCTGAATGCAATTTTTGGCCTGGGCATAGCCATCTATTTTAGAGTTTTAATTGTAAAAAATGGTAAATATTTTTTGTATCTTGTGGTTGCAATATTGACACTGAAATACCTGGATGTTAGTTTGCACTTTTCCTCACAGCAGCGCAGTTTCTCACATTTCAGCGAGTAATTCATAAAGTAAGGATATCTTTACAGTGGTGAGATTCAAGTTAGTTCAATAAGGAATTTATTTTAAAAAATAACAATTTTGGCTGGTGGTGGGCTGGAGCAATTAAAAACATTGTTGTTCAAGAAAATAAATTGAAAACAGTTTTAGAAGATTTTTTTTCTAGTTAAATTAAAAGGCACTAAAATATGTTTTTTACCATTGAGGCTTCACTGAGAGAGGCCTTCCAAGGGGTAGAAGCAAAAGGTGACAATCTTCTCCCAAAGTACCAACAACCACAAAAAAAAGCACAACAGTTTGTGACAAGACAATTCACTTTCCAATCCTCTTTGTTTGTTTGTTTTTTTTTTTTTTTGCGACTGCAACATTTGTCACATACGAAACAAGAGGAAGACGTAGTTGTAAATGAGCGACAAAGTGACACCAGACCACCCCTTGTAAGGCCTCCTGAGAGAGTGCACATCATATCACAAATAAATCTGTCACTATGTTCACTTTCCAGCTTGTGCTTTTTGATCGTGTTTGTGTGCCTTTGATAAAAGCCAGCAATCGCCTTCAAAATACTTCCATTAAAAAAGACTCTAAACTAAGTGTCTGTAGAAAGGAGAATGGTGGTAAAATTCCTTTACTTCCACAGTGATTAACTCAATAAAACTGGCCCTGGTTCCTGGAAAGCCGATTAACGCTAATCAATGGATAAATCCTGCTGATCAAGGAATAAAATTTATCCTTCGGTTAGATTCTGTTCCACAAAGCACGATTAGCACTATCCTAAGGATAAACTAATGGTTAAATTTAACACAATTAGTGAGGTGGATTAACTCACTAACCGGGGAATAAAAATTTTCAACACAAACAAAATGGCAGAATAAACCGTTCATGAATTTGGTGCAGAAATAAGGGAAAACAACATATACCACAAATAATAGATCTTGGAAACTTTAAAGACCAAGAACTTTCAGTCCATTCAAATTCAGGAGAGTATGAATCGAATTTTCGGCCAAAAACAGTCATTTAAGTGAACGATGGGAGCCAAGACAGGCAAAACATGCAAATCTTACATTTTTTTCTTACTCAAAAGTTTCTTGGACGCATACATGTATGCCTAAGCTTAAACAATCACAACAACTTTGTCAATTAACTCTTTTGAATGGTAAGAACTAGTCTATTCTTGTAGAGGCTTCGCAAAGCAGAAAATAATCATAAACCTCAGTAAGACCAGTAAAACATTTAGTTATGCAGCTGAAATATGCTGAAAGTGAGAGTAAAACAACATGCAACAACTAAAATATTTATTATCATTTGCATTTGTGTAAGCTTTAATAAGAACAGAACAAGCTCCATGACCTTCTTCCTGTTCGCAACACATGTACCTATAACCTAAGAAATATGCGGAAGTTTAAGCCAGTTTATTCAATTTTTTTGTAAATAATCGTATAATTCAACTTTTAGTTGCAAATCGTTTATTAATAAATTATCTATCTATCTGTTTGTTTTCGTTTACTCTTCGACATAACTTTTCGCTTGTTTGAAGATCCAAATTTTTAAATCAAAATTCTTGCAACAAATTGCATTAGAAAGTAGATAAAAGGAAATACGAGCATTTTTCTAAACTGAACATCACGTTATCAATCTCAAAAAGAGAAATATTATTTTATCTCTGTACGCATTCAACAGATTTAACAATTAATGCTCTTTACAACTTTAATATACAGATTCAACCTAATAATACTCTCGTGGCTAAAATGTGACACTGAAAGAGTCAAGAAGAGCTTAACTCACCCATTTCAGCCTATTCGGCTTACAAGTTAATTTCTCGCTTTTGCTTTATGAGCTTAAATATTAATTAAACTTGAGAGTTCTCAGTGAGATTTCCTTGACTGCCAACGCCGTCTTGCATGGAATCATTATTTCCATTCCGTTTCCTTTTAACAATATCATAAGTAGAGTTTCTCTAAAAGTTTCATAAAATGTACCTTTTTTTTCTTAAACTATGACAAAAATAAGAAGGTTTGATTAACAAATTTTATGACGCCAATCTTTCAGTCAGAGAACAACTAAATGCTTCGAATTCGTGCACATCTTCGGCTCCTCGCTTCGCATTTCCCTGAGCATCGTCACTTTCGTGCGCGTTTCCTTGTAAATAACCAGTCTGACTGGTTTATTCCGAGTTTAATCAAGGCTTAGTTAATCGAGGGATAAATCTGCTTTGAGGAACGCCTTTTTATTCCCTGATTTGTTATCCCGGGATTAAGAAATTTAATCTTGAATTAACCCTTAATTGGAGGATAGTTTAATCGGCTTTCCAGGAACCGGGCCAGAACGTGAAAGGAAGCCTAAAAGAACATAGAATATTGACCTCTTGACGTTTTCACTTCTCTGCCCGTTTAACACTTGAAGGATGACCAGGTTTTGCCGGTTTATGTGGAAATATTGTTGAAATCGTGTCAGGTTTGAGAACTTTCTTTATGCGACTTGATCCCATAAACTGAAGTTCCATCAGATACAATTCATCGAAGTAAGAAAGCTCAAAATGTCGTGAAGAAATGCAAGGATCTTAAGATAAAGTAGTTCTTTTGACTCCATTCACCCATGCACGGTTAATTCTGGTTCTTCAGGGAAACAATGAAAGCAAACTGTATGATCATCATTTTTTTTGGCTTGGTTGTTACAATCCACAACATGTGAAGCATTTCTGCTCAGACAAGACCACGAGTGCACCAGTCAAGTAACTGTAATGCATCGTCAACCCATAGTGCTTTGCACATCATTCAAGATGGCGGCCATGGGAATTTTAAAACAACACCTGAGAACTACTTTAAGAGACAAAAAAACAACAAAATAGGGCAAGGGAAGAAACTTTTGTTATGAAAATACTTTTGTTGATGCATTTGAAACAACTTAGGCGATATTTGTTTGCAGAGTGGAGGATCCCTTTAAGTTTGGCACATGTCAAGTATGGTGCTTTACCCTGGACCTAATGAGAAAATCTGTATTTTGAATAAGAACCTTGATATTACGAAACCCTGCTCTAGAGAACATTATTTGGGTAGTCTCTCCAGCTAAAGAGAGGAAACACAAACTAACATCCAAGCACTTTTATTAATTTGAGAAAGGAGGGAAATTTTGCAGCCACAAGGTACAAAAAATATATATTAACCCTTTCACCACCAAGAGGCCTTCCTTTGATGAGTAAAATCGTCTGGCATTAGCCAGAATAAAATCTATAAAGCCCCCCTTGGTGGTGAAAAGGGTTAAAACACTAGTACAGTTAGTAGTAATAAAAAGTCAAAAAAATGATTAATACCCTTGACATTCGACCTTCAACCCTCGACATTTTACACTTGACCCTCGACAAAAACCTACACTCGATAGTCTGGGGTGAGATCAAATGTCACTATGTAAGGGTGCCACTGGCAGCTGCTATCACTCCATTTTTTATCTCACTGTCCCACCCAACCCATGCATGAATGATTAACTGTGACCAAAATAAAACTGGTTCTTGCTGGAATCTGACCATCAGCTTCCAATAGTGTAATCAGTACAAATAATTATTATCCAACCATTGTATTTAATGCCTTGTAACATTTATTTTCTAGTAACAGTGTTCAGATTGTTTCTGGACACTCAGATTGTTTCCGGACTCAAATTTCCTAGTCTGTTTAACAAATTTCCTGTTTCTTCTGGTTAATAAACAGGTCTGACCGTCAAATTTGTTTATTAAACAAAAAGAAAGGTCTTTTCTGTTTAATAACAAAAGTTACACAAAACTTAACGCCAACTAATTTTTATGCATGAGTCACCATCACGTAGAAAAATATAAAGCATTTACACATAGCTACTGGTGAATACAATGTAACTCTACAAAAAAAATTTTTTAGAACTCTTTTCTGCTCAGTCCATCCACTGGGCAAGAAAAAGGCACAGCTTTACATTTTCGAAGAGATAATTTTGCAAAAGTTCGCTCTCACCTGCGTTGTATTGTTGAGACTGGCGCTCTTCACTCTGTGTTTATTCATGATGAGTTGCGAGGATGAACCTGCTCATGGCTTGAAATATAACACAAAAGTAAAAAGAAAAAAGCGGTGTAGGGATTCAGTAAATATTGGAGTTTTTAAAACATGTAGCTTATTCATGGAAACTATGACAGTGCTTCAGTTAGGACCATTAAAAACTGTTGAAAAATGTGTGGTCTGTGCAACCAATTATGATCATTAATTTTTTAGTTGCTCGAGTCATTCCGAAGCATACATTGAGCAAAAGCTGTGAATTACACAAAAAAGATGTCACTTTCTGTTTAATAAACTGGAAACTTTTACTTATTAAACGAAAGTGACAGGCTTTTCTGTTTACTAAACGAAAGTTACACAGAACTCAACGCCGGCTAGTTCTTGTCCACAAATAGCGAATCCCTACACCTCTTTTTTCTTTTTACTTTTGTGTTGTATTTCAAGCCATGAGCGGGTTCATCCTTGCAACTCATCATGAATAAAAACACTGAGCGAAGAGTGTCGGTCTCGACAATATGACACGGATGAGAGCGAACTTTTGCAAAATTATCTCTTCGAAAATGTAAAGCTGTGCCTTTTTCTTGCCCAGTGGATGGACTGAGCAGAAAAGAGTTCTACAAAAAATTTTTTTTGTAGAGTTATCCACTGGCAGCTTTGTGTAAATGCTTTATATTTTTCTACGTAATGGCGACTCGTGCGTAAAAATTAGTTGGCGTTAAGTTTTGTATAACTTTAGTTTATTAAACAGAAAAGCCTGCCACTTTCGTTTAATGAGTAGAAGTCTCTTGTTTATTAAACAAAAAGGGACATCAATTTTGTGTAATAAACAGAAAAGACCTTTCTTTTTGTTTAATAAACAAATTTGATGGTCAGACCTGTTTATTAAACAGAAGAAACAGGAAATTTGTTTAATAGACAATGAAATTTGAGTCCGGAAACAATCTGAACCTTGTTTATAAGTAATGTTTTGTGTGTGAGTCAATAAATTGTTGTTTGTTTTTACCATTAACAGTGAAAGTTCCAACTCCGCCAAATCTGCAGAGCTTTATGGAGTTTACCAACTGGGCAAAACTGACCAAGCTTATCATCATCAGCGGAAAAGAAGCTCTAAGAAGACTTTTTGATCATTACCACCCCCTGAGTCCTTGGCTGCTTATCTCCAAGTAGCTGCTACTAGCATTCTTCAAGCCCTTAAGGCTCGACGAATTCTTAATCGAAGACAGTGGAATCTTCTGTTCCCATATGATGATAGTGAGTTAGACTCCCACAATTTTGATATCACCCTTTTGATCATTCTCTTGGTACACATTTGTGGACTGAATCCTCCCTCCACTGGGTGGCTTGCTAATCCACCATCAGATGACACCTCCCAGGAGGCGGATATTGTTCGCATCAGGATTCTTCGAAATGAGTGTGCTCATGCAGTAACAGCTGCTATTGATGTTGATAGTTTCTCTCGTAAGTGGCAGGAAGTTAGAGATGTACTTTTGCGCCTTGGCTTGCACCCAGATGAAATAGATGACATGAATGCGGACCACAACATGGAGGAAGAATTGGTGAACACTCAGTATTATTTTAAGAAGCTGAAAGCCGATATTGAGGTCATTATTGCAAGCATTCGTCAGGACCAAGAAGAATCCCAGGCCCTGAGAGAGTCACAGCAAGCTGGGCAAGAACCATTCCAATCTTCAAAGTGTATTATTGAGCGTTTGGAATGTTTGGAACAGAAGTTTGAGCATTTTGATGCAGGTAATATTACTATCACTATCACACGTTTTACACTTTACCACATGCCAGTGGTTATACATGGTTATTCTTGGACAGTGACGATACGTGTATCTGTTTTCGAGGGTCTGTTCACAGTGATATATGGTTACAGTTAAACTTTCATTACGGAACCTGGCATGACAGTTTTGTCAAGTTTTGACTTGTAAATAATGCAGTCAGTGCAATATTTTGTCAGCGGGACCAGGTGGCTTGACACTTATAAAGAAACTATAATGGAAATTGGCGGACTTCCATGTCATTGATACACTAGAAATATCCAGAATTCCACTGGGTCACAGACATGAAAATTACAGACAGTGAGAGCAACTGAAATCAAATAGTGTTATCCACGACGCGCTCAAGAAGTGAGCAGGAAAATGTGGAACAGATTGCAAGAAATGGAGTCGAAGTTTGCTGCAAATGTAGACATTTAGCTTCAAGAGGAATTTTTTGTAGTAAAAACTTGACAACAAAGTTGCATATTTTTTGTGCGTTCCAAGGGCATTTTTGGGGTTTTGCAACAGAATAAATGCTCATATTCAATGAAAATTGGGACTTTTGGTCAGTTTACTGGCTGCTTAAGTCTAAACAAATGATCACCTGGTAATAAAAATGGTAACCATAAGTTTTTAAGCATAGTCTGAAATTTGAGAAAGTTGTAGGTTCTCAAAGCATGTAACGTTTATGTTGCATATTTCGCTGTCCCTTAAAAAATGAGTTAAAACCATCACTCATTGGAAATTTTGGGAAAACACACAACACTTTTAGGTTTTAATGAACACATGTTTTGGCAGTTTGTACTGCCAAACCAAAAACAATAATATCAAACATTAAAGACCAATCAGCCAATTCAGTGGAATAGGTATTCCATGCAGCAAAGACATTGAGATTTTGCGTCCATTTCCCTTTTTTGGAAGAAAAGGTGATGGTTTGGTGAACATTTTAGTGGCCTTTTACCCCAGAAACGACTGTTTGCAGTGCAGTTAACTGTGGATACATAAGCATAGTTTCTGGTGTGGTGGTCTATCTTTATCTTTCATCTCTCTTTCACATTCAGTAGTGATGGTTGGGTTGGTAAATACTGGTAGATATTAAATGTATAATTAAGCTACTCTAAAATCCAAGGGTAAAGAAAGGTGATGTGATGTGACATGATGTTTGAAAGACTGAGCAGACAAGAAACATTAGTGCCATCTCGCACACACATGGAGTCATCCATGTTATAAATGGCTATATGGTTTACCTAATTATTAAGTTCCAGTACCCTATTCCACTGACAAAATTACCACATGTAAAGACGATTGCAAGAGAATGTGAACAAACATTCTGTTGTTTGTCATCATGTTTATGAAAATGTATATTTTCCAAGCCTTCCATTGACATACTGCTTTAGTTTCAACCCCCCATCGATGGTGAAAGGGACTTTACTCTGATTACAAGATCGTAAAATGTACAAGGTCAGTCGGGCATTGTTTGAACCTGAAATATGCTGTGTACTTTACCTGTGAAATTGAAGTTTGTGAGCTGTTTAAGAATGGGTAATAGATCAGAGAAGCTATTAAAACCACGCTTTACACACCCTAAATGGTGTAAATTTTGCTGTAGTGAGCCTTCTGCTTTTGTCAGCCTTTGGTGTGCTTATCATGTACAAACTGACTGTTATTAATGCACAAACTTGCTCAGTAAAATGGCGCCAGAGAGTAATGTTCCTGGGGATTTTCTTGTAGACCCAGTGACAGCAGATAAGCTGAAGGAAGGTCGTAGTGTTGAAGAAGCATCTTTGTTTAGCCAGCACGATTTGGAAGAAATCAAAGCCAGTATTGAACAAATGCAAGAAGAACTTCAGATTGTGAAAGAGGAACAGCAAGCTAGGCGAGGGTCACTGGTTAATATAACCACTACAGGTATTAGTTGGAAGGTGCTCATTTGTTGTTCTAACCAACCTAGGTTTATATTGAACATGTCAACGATTGTCGCAGTTATGAACACTACTTAAGCAGCAGTCAAAATAAAGCCTGAAAAAATTCAGGCTTGTACAGGATCCCACAACCTCTGTGATGCTGGTGCATCCTGTACAAGCCTGAATTTTTTTTCAGGCTTTATTTTCACTACTGCTTAAGTAGTGTTCATAACTGCGATGATTGTTCACATGTTCATTGTTCAATCCCCAGTTCAAATATATAAAAATCATATATTCAGATAATATTCATTATTTTGTTAGTTATACCATGCCTTAGAAAATTTAGAAAATACAGCCAATCAGAATGCAGGAAAGCCATTGTATATTCATCAGTATTCCATCAAACTGTCCCATCGATCAGTGCAATTCAACAGTATCACACCCAACATTCCCATCGTGTGTTGAGATTGTTTTTAGGGCTTGAAAATCAGTACGAATTTTGCAACTGTTTTTAATATTCTCTTTCGCGTTTCTTTTATCATTCTTGCCGCAATTTTCTTGTATTGTTCCTATGTACCTAAATATTTTACAGTGTACCTCATTAGCATTTTTACAATTGATTATTATATAAGCGCATGTTAAACAAATTTTATCCTTCAACTTGAAAATGACTGTTGAACAGTCGAAATGTTGTTGCTTTTTAATGTTAACTTTTGTAGTGAAATCCATTTCAAAAATTTGTTGATTTGAATACTAATTTAATAATAGTTATAAATATAAGCTTGCTGAGGATAAAACTCCTGCCATAAGTAGTTTTGGTAGGGTTTGATGTTTTGCAACAGGGAAGTTTCCTTTGTGTTCTTTACTCATAGCTGCTGCCCTAGTCAACATAATCTTCTCTGTATGTTGGAAAAGGTTCAGGCAGTTTGGTCTAAATGACACTCGCTCAGGATAAACCTAGTCTTAAATGCCCCCCTTCTACCAAGCAAAGCCCTTTAACAAAATGTGTTAGCCACATATATTTAAGCACTTGTATGTATGAGAAATTATATTATTAATAAGTATTATCTTGTTGACTTTTTTTGTTCAGTGGCACCACGGATTAGTGATCCTCCACAACTGGCTGCAGGAGCAGAACCACCTGAACCCAGTGGTAAGAGCATAATCCAGTTCCAACGATAGATATTTAACACTTAATGACTGGTCCCGAGGTGAACAGTGAATTTTGAATCTCATTGTTCGCCGAGGAAAACATTGAGATTCTCGGAAAACGAAATTCACTGTTCCCCAAGGGACCAGTCATTAAGGGATTTGTTATATAGCAAAACAAATGGGTCAAACCTTACTAAATAATCACTGCACACTCTGATCACGTGCAACAGCGGTCAACATTTCGTGGTTGAACTGTTTCCTGTTTGACATCATAGTTTTTTTGCAATGTTGCCAGCTCATGGCATTTGGCAGGAAACAGTTTCATTGTAAGATGTAATGTGACTATGAACTAGCCAATAAATGGGTGTGCTGTAGCGGGAAAACGCCAGCTATATAACAATTCAATTCAATATATCTAGGTCACTCTTTGAAAAATATTTTTGATACAACAAGACACATATCCCTTTGTTTGTTTACTTAATTCTCATCACAGGTCATCTCGATAATGCATCAATATTGTAAGAAGAAATGATAATGTTGATCACTCATTAGGATTTATTCTCTTGCCATCACCTTTCCACTTGGCATTGTATTGATAGATGTTAATCACATTAGGTCATGGTAACATCCCCTATTTTTTCTTTTTCTTTTCCTCTTGGTACAGTATATGTCTGCTTGACAATCTTTTGATATTGTTAGCAAAAAATTAGGTGTTTTTAAGTATTGTTTGGTGGTACATTTACTTTTTTTTTTATTAATCCATTGACTGATTTTCTCTCTAGCAGCATCACAGCATCAGGAGGTACAACCAGTACCAGAGCATATGGGTAAGTACAGCGTCAGTCATATCCAGTCTAAAAACTAATTATATTAGAAACATCACATGCACCCCATATGTCAGTAATGATGGTCACAGCTGTATGAATAAGATCTATTTTGTAAAGACGGTAGACTGAACTTAGATGATTAATTTTTGTATTCCGAACCTAAGGGCTAATGTTTCTTTGTCTGTTTGTTAAACAGTGTTTCTTTGCAACAACATGCTTTATTTTCCCCATTCAGCGACGTTACAGACATACAATCGTTCAAATAAAAAGAAAAAGAGGGGACTGGCTACCTGAAATAACCATAAAGTTAAAAAGGGCAGGCAGCCAGTTTAACAAAACTGATCATACTAATTTAGGTCAGTACACAAGCAGATACAAACATACATACACACATGTAACAAAACCGTGAGCAAAAATAAGATTATGGAGAGAGAAAATACTATAAAATAGATAGGGGAAGACTAGAGTTAAAATATATATATATATAAAGTAAGCAAAGGGTATGACAAAAATACTAAGATACGGAAAACTATAGATAGTGCAAAACAATTTTACAAATCTAATATTACATGTTAGCAGAATATCCCAGCATTAGTGTGACAGCTTTAAATGTTGCCTTTGTCTTTGCTAGGATTTCGCGTATTTTTTGAACCAATTGCAGAACACCTTTTGGAGGAGTATGTGCCCCAATTTTACAGGCCATTGCGCTACCTTATTTATGATCATTTATATTTTGATTGCAGCACAGTCTTGTCAACAACAGTTTGGCAAGATCGACAATATAGTGATGAATTTCTATGGCCCATCGAACTTTTATCTCCCCTTGCCACGCTCTGAGAGTAACTGATCAAGAACAGCCACCATTCCACGCTATTGTATGGCTGTGAGTCATATTTTAATACTGTAACTGATCAGCATTTTAGTTCACCACTAAATTCTTCCATTTCTTACTGGTTTAATGTGATAGTGTTCATCCAGGGGGGTTGGGGACATTCTTAGAAAACACCAGTTGGAAATCTTACTTTTATTTTTTCAGTGGCTTTTTTTGGATGGAAGTTTAGTGGTGAACAGTGTTTCTGTCCGATGTTGCCCCTTGACGTTCTTAAACCAGTTTCCAACACTTTCCAGCTCTTGTCCTTTGATGGATCATTACTTCCAATCTTTATACATTGCTACCTTGATAGTGTTACAAATGCTCAGACATTGGTGAACAAGTTCTGATTATTTTCCACTCAATAGGCTACCAAAGCTTATTAAGCAACACTATAACCTGTTAGAAACACCCCTACTTTTAGATTTACCCCTTTTTATTATTATTTACATATTTTATTTTTCATCCGTTGTTATTTATTCTGTATTTATTTAAGTTATAAATTAATTAGGAAGGCTCCACTGAAAACCGCCCTGGGCGAGGTGGATCCCCTCGAAAAATATTATTGTTATTGTTATTATTATTATTATCTCTTTTATCACAGTCTTTGCTGGTGTTCTTTTTGTGCATCAGCCGGGCGCAAACCATGCACCTTGAGTGTCAGTCACTCAAGTCAATCATTCTGTCATACACTGAACACCTTTCTGAGGATTCACGCAGATCCCAACATGCAGATCTTTTGAATCTCTGTCATAGTAGCTCTCTCTGATAGTTTCTTGATGTTTTCTACCATACCCTTCTTCACCGTACCAAGCGCACCAACAACCACAGGGATCACTACAGTTTTCATATGCCACATTCTCTGTATTTCTAGTCTTAGGTCTTTGTACTTACTTTTTTTTTTCAGTTTCCTTCAGTGCGATGTTTCTATTTGATGGAACAGTCATATCAGTCGTAACAGTCATATTATTATTATTATTATTATTATTATTATTATTTTATATACATATATATATATATATATATTACATAATCGATTCAAGCCTCTTGTTGTCACGTAATAGTGTCTGTTCGTATTCAAATTCTGCGCGCGCGCAAAATATCGCACATCAGCTTACGTTTTAACGAACTTTCTCTTGGCTGTTTGATCTGATGAGTACCGCACATGTAGTACGCCGCACATGTGCGGTACGAAACTAGTTAGTAATAAAATGCCAAGTCGAAACTTCAGTTGATCAAACCACCTTGATTGTATCAACGCTCTAGTTCTGAGCACTCTGTCAACAGGCGTGTTGACAGAGTGCCTGTTGACAGAGTGCTCCCCTTCCTACATATATACATGTATGTATGTATGTATGTATGTATGTATGTATATTAAGTATATATATATATATATATATATATATATATATATATATATATATATATATATATATATATATATATACTTATATATATATATATATACAGTAAGGTAGGGAGGGGATACATTAGCAACTGATTGCCTTAATTACTTAGGATCACCAGCCTATTCCCGTTTGGATGGCGATTCATTAGGGATTTCGGAGAAATACAAACAGACAAGGTTAATTTGGGAACAGAAATCAACACAACTAAGTAATTAAGTGAAAATGTGGCTCAGCCAGGAATCGAACCTGGGTCTCCAGATTACCGGTCGGATGCCTTAACCACTAGGTCACTGAACCAACCACACTGGGTTCACATATTTTTACGGTACAACACATACACAGTGTGGCCTTCCGATGGTAAGGTATATGTATATCTATATACAGTCAAGAGACATAAATATTCGTCACTTTCAATATGGCGGCGTTTGTTTACGTTTTTCCACGCGTTCGATTTGGCACAGCTTGCGACGCATCCAGGTTTGCAATGACCTCAATATTTAGTGAGATGGCCCTTCATTTTGATAACATTGTCTAGTCGATCAGGAATGGAGTGGCAAAGCTTTCTTATGTATTCCAAATCGATCTGCTGCCACACACTCTGAATCGCACGGAAGAGGTCATTCCTGGTCGTGATATTTGTCGTGGATTTTTGTAACTGTCTCTTGATGTAGAGCCAGATATTTTCTATTATAATCAAATCTGGAGACTGTGCTGGCCACTTCATGAAGGTTATTTCGTTTTCATCTTTGTAATTTTCTACGGCATGAGCTCTGTGAACGGGAGCATTGTCATCTATGAACAGGTACTCGTTATCTTCATAATATCAGGCTATTACTGTCCACAGATTATTTTCTAGGATGTCAATGTACTGAGCGGAGTTAATGTTACCTTCTACAGCAGCCAAAGTTCCAACACCGTCATAGCAAATACACCCCCAGATCATCAAACTTATCTTGCGTTCAGGGCGTGGACAGATGAGGTGCGGATTGTACTTTTCGTCGTCTTTTCGCCAAATATAAACACGGTTGTTTTCACCGAGAACAATATGACTTTCGTCGGAAAATATCACTTTTCTCCAGTACTCGTCTACTGTGTGACTTTTTCGCTCTTTACACCAGTCGACTCGCTTTTTGCGATTTACCTCCCGAACCACAACTTTCTTTTTCGCTGACCTTCGTTTATATCCTTCTGGGTGAAGAACCCTTTGCACAGTTTTCTTGCTGAAAGTTTGTGTTTTGCACTCGTTAAGCTTCGATGTAATGTCCTGTAAGTTTAGTCGTCTGTTCGCTTTAACAAGACGAAGTAAAGCATTTCTATCTCTATTTGTGAATTTCTTTTTCCTTCCACTTCGTTTCAAATTCTCCACCGAGCCAGTCTATTGTAGTTGCGTAGAACGCTTTGTGATAGTCGTTCTTGGAATGTTCAACAGTCGTGACAGTTCAGCTTTGTTTTTCCCTAATTCTGACAGTGCAACAATCAATTCCTTCGTTTCTGTGGTTAGTTCAACACTTTTTCGGCCCATAGTAGTTGGAAAAATATTTTTCAAACAACAACATAACAAATTATCAACCTTTAATCAACACAACTCGACGTCTCGACGGAAAGAAAAAGCAAGGTGATATCTCTTAAACAAAACGCCTGTAATTTCTCTCTGTACCGAGCTTTGCAACCGATTTTTCAATATTTTGTTAAGTCACTTGTTTCTTTATATTTTCTGTGTTTTTCCCGCCTAAAAAGACAAATGGCGCTGCCTGTCTCAGGTTTTCCCGCTCTTAGTGTGCAAACGCGGGTAAAAATTCCTCGCGCCATTTTCGAAAGTGACGAATAATTATGTCCTTTGACTGTATATATATATATATGTAATTTAAGCAAAAAAGACATAGAAAACAGCTCTGTGACCCCCATTTTTTATTGTTGAAAAGTAATAAGCGTTTCGAGGGCCAGCAGGTAACCTATTCAGTGGAAAAAATGTTCATAACTTGTTTCCCAATGATTGGGCGTTTCTGCCAGACTTTGAGACCACTATAAAGGCAACAACATGGAAAGATTTGTAGTAATCGTCCGTTAAAGTAAAACTGCTGGAAATTGGTGGGAACCACCATGAATAGAAGATAAGGTATTTTCTACTTTTTTACTGCCAAACAAGATACAAAGCGTGAATGAATGATAATTGTAGCCAAAATATTTTATCAGGATTTTAGATAAGAGTTGCATTTTAAAGAACATTCTAGGTTTTCTTCAAGGGAACCAATAGGGCACCAAGGTAAAGGGGAATGCTCATCAATCCAAAGGACCACCCTATCTAACCGCTCGGCCACCCTATCTAACCGCTCGGCCACCCTATCTCTCCCTGCCTTAATAACGATGACTTGACTTGATGCCAATACGTGATCAAAGATGGCGGCCACGGATAAAAACGGGAAATGTGCATTCCACAAGGTTTTATATATGTACCTGATTTCTATTGGTTCCCATATATAATTACAAGGACTAGTATGGTTATAGTGACACTGGTATCCAGCAAGGTGCTTAAAGATTGCTGGTGTTCAACCCAAACTGGTTGTTAAAGTGTTTTTTTTTCCTAGTTCGGGGGGGGGGGGGGGAGGGGGGAGGGGGGCTGTCAACCAGTTTGTTTGAAGTAGTTGTTCCCAATAGAACACGGCCTAAAATTGTATTGTGAGGAGTTGGTTTGCTCTTTCCAGAGAAGGGAAAGTAGATCATCCTGAATTGGCGGACTTAGCGAAAAGCAAACGATCATCAATACAATTCGTAGGTCAAACGTACATTAAGAACCTTCTGTCAGGTTTTTTTTTGCTTCCGGTATTGCTCTATTTTCGTCCTATCAAACAGTTCTGTCGAGCGCAGTAACTCAGTGGTAAAATACTGCGTACGAATAAGGGCGATGATAAAAATTTATAAAAACTGTAAAAGAAAAAAAAAAAGAAGAAAAAAAGAAATTGAGCCAGATTTCAAAGCAAGCGCCTTATGTCAGTATCAGAACAAACGAAGTCATAATGAAGCTAAACTTCAACCCAGCAAATAGAGACAACACTCCGGTATGTGGAGATCATTTCCTTTTATCGAAGCCTAATGTTTTCTCAGTTGAAAGATTAGTTTCCACCAAGATAAGGAACTGAAACACAATGACGACTTGTTTTGAGGTCTGAGTGCCATCCCGGCTGAGCGCGATGCTTTTCACAGCCGTTTTCAGGCATTATTTTGTCTCGCAACTCTTTATTATTGATTCTGTGGGACGTTAAAGAACCACTAGGGACGTAATGAACTCTGACTGTGACCACCCCTGGTGTCCAACCTAACTCTCAGCACGAATGGTCGGCTTGGCGTAATCTTCTAAATGGACTACTGATCGATGAGACCAGATAAGAAAAATGACCGACAGTAGTCATATTGAAAGAGTCCAAGTGCTGAAACTGGTAACCTAAACTAAACTAAATTATCTAGTGGCATAATTTGAATTTGGGAACTTTGGCGTAATTTTTGGCGTAATTTGATAAAATTGGGAGCAGTGCTACAACCAGTTACAAAATTGTCGAGACACTCCAAATAAAACAGAGCTTTTCTTTCTTAAAATTGCTACTGGTAAGAAATCTGTGAGATATATTGTAAAATTCATTAACAATTCGTGAGAGTTATGAACAATCTACGGGTAGTATTTAAGTCAAGTGTATACCTCTCTAAACCCCAAAACAAGTTATTAACTTTCATAAAAGAGTCCTGCTCAGCTAATTAGTATTCATTAACTTTGATACAGATCTCTACTGATTAACATGACAAACACGACAGACACAATCTGTTGTTTCATTCCACAAGTACGATCAAATATTCGCGTCCGACCTTTATGGGCTTTAAAAAGGCTCGCCGCTCGTATTTTATCTATTACATACAAACCTCCTCCCTCTCCGTCCTTCAACGTTCTTCGTCAAAGTTTCGAGTATGGTGTTGCACTGTCAACAACTTTGATAACGAGGGGAGGGGAGAGGAGAAGTGTACGATCATGGAGACGTCGTTAAAGCCCAAATAAGGTATTGTCTCAATAATTTTTCCAACTGGTTGTAGCTGCATATTATGCCACTTTTAGGAGCACGGTCATAGACCATGTCCTATACAAGTGTATGGCCGCAAGGTTTGCTAGGCTATGTTCTACGGAATAGGAACACTCACTAAGCCTGTGAAGTGACACCGGAAGGCAGGTTCGCACACTCGGTCCAGTCTATTCTGCGCACCGTTTCCAAGTCACTTCCGTCAAGTGTATTCTATTTTCAGAATGTGTTCTTTTGAAAAACCTTACGCCATGTTTTCGCTTATTCCTAACGCCTTGGCCAAACAATCGCACAAAGTTGGATTCAACGTTCCAACATTGTCCGACCATTTGGCCACCATGTTGGATGATGTTCGCCCATCAATTTTTGCTCGATCAAGTGTTGGATAGAGTTTGCTTTTGATCAAACATTATGCCCAACAATTCTGCTCGACGAAAAAATGTTGCAGTGTTTTGCCGCTCTTCCAGCAAAGTTGTATCGTCGAAGAGTCCCGTTCACACTACTAGCCAATCAGTAATCGCTATTTTTGTGTTCTGTTTGTAGATGTCCGGGTCAATAACGTTTAAAATTTCTGCGAACTGATCTGGGCTCATTCTCATCATCTCCTTAAATGCGGGTGTATCTTGCAATGATAACTGTAAAACGGTATGGAATATTCCCTTTTAAGCTCGTTCTCTTAACCATTCCTACTATGTTGGATGTGGGATATAACTTTGTTCGATAACTTGGCCAGGGCTTAAGACGGAATAAGAAAGATAAGATGTCAAACGAATAAGCCATTAGAAGAAATCCCATACCGTATATCAGTTTGTTTGTTTGTTTTTTCTTCTGAGGCTAGTTAATTGATTTGAATTCTGTTTATGTGTTAGGCTGCGTTACATGAAAGCCGGGATGAACGAAAACAATTTCGCTCCTTATTTTTTTTTATCCCGACTTTTCATCAAGACTGTTTACATGGAATTCGTGGTCGCGTTTCACCTCGGGATTTAATTTCAGCCTGGCGCTGAAGACGGGAATGAAACCATTTCTTCAACCCGGGATCATGTAAACACCAAGAGGTAAATGACCAGACACCTAAGTGAAACTTATCCCGCGGGACGAGTTTCATCCCGGGATGAACAACTGTTATCTTGGGATCATGTAAACATCAAGAGGTAAATAACCAGACACCGAAGTGAAACTTATCCCGCGAGACGAGTTTCATCCCGGGATGAACAACTGTTACCCTGGGATCATGTAAACATCAAGAGGTAAATAACCAGACACCAAAGCGAAACTTATCCCGCGGGACGAGTTTCATCCCGGGATGACTTCACTTATGTAAACGGGCCGGGGAGGAAAGTCATCCTGGGATGAAATCCTCCAGGTTTTCATGTAAACGCAGCCTTAGAGGATAGTTGAACTTGCAATAGAAAATAGTTTTGTACACTATTTTAAAAAATGCGCATATAAATAGAAAATAATACTGTAGTCAGCCAAAGCTGTATGTATGTAAAGCTGAATTAGAGAACGTTTGCTTGAGAACCATTTACTAGGATTGCATGGAAGGATGTTGCACGTCATATTCTTCGTTTCCAATCGCTCGACCGACCCAGCTTTTTCGGAAATTAAACGCAAGTTCCTTATTGTTGCGTGATTCATTAGCTCGGGCGTTTACAGACTTGAGAAATCTTTTGTTATGCATCATCTGAAAGCGACTCTGCCTTCTAAATCAGCACAGATAACAATGTTTTCGAATACCTTTTACGCTTTTCTTTTGCAAGACTGTAGTTTCAAGCGAGA